>PVIY010056338.1:0-13334 GCA_004026745.1 Myrmecophaga tridactyla | reverse complement strand
TTTCTCCACTTTAATTTTGTAATGTAGGGACCAGGCATTGCAACAGCAAGAAAGAGAAATAAAATGCCTACACTTTGGAAATTAATAAGTAAAACTCTCTTTATTTCTAGAGTGCATGAGCACCTATTTAGAGTCCTAAAGATTCTATGAAAACAAAACAAAACTATTCAATTCAATAGTATTTTTTTTTTCATTTTCTGTTTTATTGATAATGGCCATTCTGGTGGGTGTGAGATATCTCATTGTGGTTTTGATTTGCATTTCTCTAATAGCCAGGGAAGTTGAGCATCTCTTCATGTGCCTTTTGGCCATTTGTATTTCCGCTTCTGAGAAGTGTCTGTTCAAGTCTTTTGCCCTTTTTGTAATTGGGTTTAATTTTGAGGAGTTCCCATTTATTTATTTATTTATTCAATGCTCTTGCTTTGGGTGTAAGGTCTAGGAAACCGCCTCCTAGGATAAGATTTATAAGATATTTCCCTACATTTTCTTCTAACAATTTTATGGTCTTAGATTTAATGTTTAGGTCTTTGACCCATTTTGAATTAATTTTTGTATAGGGTGTGAGATATGGGTCCTCTTTCAATCTTTTGCATATGGATATCCAGTTCTCTAGGCACCATTTATTGAAGAGAATGTTCTGTCTAAGTTGGCTTGACTGCCTTATCAAAGATCAATTGTCCATAGATGAGAGGGTCTATATCTGAACACTCTATTCTATTCCGTTGGTCAGTATATCTATGTTTATACCAGTACCATGCTGTTTTGACCACTGTAGCTTCATAATATGCCTTAAAGTCAGGTAGCATGAGACCTCCAACTTCACTTTTTTTTCCTCAGGATAATTTTAGCTATTCGGGGTACCCTGCCCTTCCAGGTAAATTTGCTTGTTGGTTTTTCTATCTCTGAAAAGTAAGTTTTTGGGATTTAAATTGGTATTGCATTGAATTTGTAATCAATTTAGGTAGAATTGACTTCTTAACTATATTTAGTCTTCCAATACATGAACACAGTATGCCCTTTCATCTATTTAGGTCTTCTGTGATTTCTTTTAACAATTTCTTATAGTTTTCTTTGTCTAGGTCTTTTGTCCCCTTAGTCAAATTTATTCCTAAATATTTTATTCTTTTGGTTGCAATTGTAAATGGAATTATTTTCTTGATTTCCCCCTCAGATTGTTCATTACTAGTGTATAGAAACACTACAGATTTTTGAGTGTTGATCTCGCAACCTGCCACTTTGCTGTACTCATTTATTAGCTCTAGTAGTTTTGCTGTGGATTTTTCAGGGTTTTTGACATATAATATCATATCATCTGCAAACAGTGAGAGTTTTACTTCTTCCTTTTCCAATTTTGATGCCTTGTATTTCTTTTTCTTGTCTAATTGCTCTGGCTAGAACAAGGATAGTGGATATCCTTGTCTTATTCCTGATCTTAGGGGGAAAGTTTTCAGTTTTTCCTCATTGAGGATGATGTTAGCTGTGGGTTTTTCATATATTCCCTTTATCATGTTGAGGAAGTTCCCTTCTATTCCTATCCTTTGAAGTGTTTTCAACAGGAAAGGATGTTGAATTTTGTCAAATGCCTTTTCTGCATCAATCGAGATGATCATGTGTTTTTTCTGCTTTGATGTGTTGATATGGTGTATTACATTAATTGATTTTCTTATGTTGAACCATGCTTGCATACCTGGGATGAATCCTACTTGGTCATGATGTATAAGTCTTTTAATGTGTTGCTGGATTCGATTTGCTAGGATTTTTGCCTCTATACTCATTAGAGAGATTGGTCTGTAGTTTTCTTTTTTTGTAATATCTTTGTCTGGCTTTGGTATGAAGGTGATGATGGCTTCATAGAATTAGTTAGGTAGCTTTCCCTCCTCTTCAATTTTTTTGAAGAGTTTGAGCAGGATTGGTACTAATTCTTTCTGGAATGTTTGGTAGAATTCACATGTGAAGCCATCTGGTCCTGGACTTTTCTTTTTGGGGAGCTTCTTAATGTGTGATTCACTTTCTTTACCTGTGATTGGTTTATTGAGGTTGTTTATTTCTTCTCACATCAAAGTTGGTTGTTCAGGCCTTTCTAGAAAGTTGTCCATTTCATCTATATTGTCGTATTATTAGCATAAAGTTGTTCATAGTATCCTGTCATTACTTCCTTTATTTCTTTGGGGTCAGTGGTTATGTCTCCTCTTCCATTTCTGATCTTATTTATTTGCATCCTCTCTCTTCTTCTTTTTGTCAATCTTGCTAAGGGTCCATCAATCTTATTGATTTTCTTATAGAACCAGCTTATGGTTTTGTTGATTTTCTCAATTGTTTTCATGTTCTCAATTTCATTTATTTCTGCTCTAATCTTCATTATTTCTTTCCTTTTGCTTTCTTTGGGGTTAGTTTGCTGTTCTTTCTCTACTTCTTCCAAGTGGGCAATTAATTCCTCAATTTTTGCCCTTTCTTCTTTTTTGATATAAGTATTTAGGGCAATAAATGTCCCTCTTAGCACTGTCTTTGCTGCATCCTATAAGTTTTGATATGTTGTGTTTTCATTTTTATTTGCCTCCAGATATTTACTAATTTCTCTTGTAATTTCTTCCTTAACCCACTTGTTGTTTAAGAGTGTGTTTTTGAACCTCCACATATTTGTGAATTTTCTGGCACTCTGCCTATTATTGATTTCCAACTTCATTCTTTTATGATCTGAGAAAGTGTTTTGTATGATTTCAATCTTTTTAAATTTATTGAGACTTGATTTGTGACCCAGCATATGGTCTATCCTTGAGAATGCTCCATGAGCACCTTGAGAAAAAGGTGTATCCTGCTGTTGTGGGGTGTAATGTTCTATAAATGTCTGTTAAGTCTAATAAAGTCTGATAAGACTTAAAAGTCTGTTAAGTCTGTTGTCAATAGTATATTCAAAAAAGTCTGCAGAATACATGGTTAACATACAAACATGTATTTTAATTTCTACATATTATCAGTTTAAAATCAGAAAATTATTCAAACAAGCATCCAAAACTATAAAATATTTAGATATTAATTTAACAAAATGTCCATAATCTGTGCATAGAAAACTGCCAAATATTGCTGAGAGCAATTAATAAAGACTCTCAGTGTTAGCTTCGTGGGGCTGCAATAACCACAAACTTAGCTGCTTAAGATAGCAGAAATGTATTCTCTCAAAGTTATAATTCCTAAACTAGTGTGCCCACTTGGTTGATTTCTTCTGGGGACTCTGAGGGAAAATCTGTTCCATGATTTCTTCATTGCTTCTGGTGTTTGCTAACAATGTTTGGACTACCTTGAACTGTAGATGCATTACTCTTATCTCTGTCCTGTCATCATCCTATGGCATTCTCTCTGTCTCTGTGTCCAGATTTCCCTATTATTATGAGGACACCAATCGTATTGGATTTAGGGCCCACCCTAATCCAGTATGACCTCATCTTCACTTGATCCCCTCTTCAAAGATCTTATTTCCCAATAAAGCTCTGGATGGTCACGATTTTTTTGCGGGGGGTGAAGGGCAACATTATTCAATCCACTTCACCTCCCCAAATGTAAAGTTATACCATGCTCATGGATCAGAAATTTAATAGTTTTATTTATTTTTTGTATGCTGCCTGTCGGGGTCACACATCATTCCTTTTCCCTATGAGGATCCTGTTATTGCAACACCATTTTGTTCAATTTTTGTTTCTTGTTTTTGCTGTTGTTGTTGTTGTTTTGATTGTTTATTTTGCTAGTTTGTTTGTTTTGGGGAAGTTCATGGACCAGGAATCAAACCCAGGACTCCTGCATGGTAGGTGAGAATTCTACCATTAACTACCCTTGTACCCCCTAATATTTTTAAGATGCCAGTTCTCTCTGGAGTTTTAGTTCTAATCAATAACTCATTAATATTCTACCTGATTTCAAGATCTACTATAAAATTGACATAAGCATGAAAATGTGATATTGGTGTGAAAGTAGACATATAGATCAGTGGAAAGAATAAAGTTCAGAAAAATATCAACACACACATGGTCAATTGACTTTAAGTAAAGAGGCCATGGCAACTTAATATGGTGACTATAACCTATGTAAAACATGTAGTACAGTATTCATCACAGTAGAAATACCTGACATTGCTTGTTTAAACTTGATATTAATTAGTATAATTAATTTTATAGCTTAAGCTCTGTAGCCAGGATGTTTGTGTTTGAATCCTGTATCTACTGCTAACTGGTTACGTAACCTGAGTAATTACCTTCACTCCTCCTAGTCTCAGTGTTCTTTTTTGTTAAATGAGATTAATAATAGCAGTGAATATTGCATGTAGTTTTTTGCTTTGTTTTGTTTTCAAAGATTAAATGGGTTAATACATATTAAGTGTTTAGAAATTGCTTACTGGGTCATAGTAAGCACTCAAGAAATGTTAGCCATTATTATTAGTACCAAATTTTTTGATATGATATATTTGCAATGAATTAAGCAAAACGTATACACACAGCTGCTTGATTATATTTCTAAAACCATATATCACTATTGAAATTTGTGATTTTTAACCAGAAAATTTTTTGAACATTGACACAATAACAATATTTTCAAAATGAATGCAACATATAGAATGCCTTTCAGAGTCTTTTAATCCCTTTTCTCATTCACAGGGAGACCTCAAAGTTCTAATTAAATTGTGTCTTGATTTCTTCTTGTAACTAAGCCATTCGTAATTCATCTATAACCCAGAATAATTGAATACAGTATATTTACATAAATGAAACTGCATATCTGAACTTTACCAGTCACCAATTAATTAATGTTGGAGGCAAGATTACTTGTTGATCTGAAGAACTGAACATTACTTATGCCTGTTTAAGAAATCATATTTTTGGAGAGGGAGGTAAAGGAGACATATAGTGTTGTCTAACAGTTACAGTAAAAAATGAAATTGCAAAACAACTTTTATTAAAGTAAACCATTTTATTTTCATTTAAGACATAGATAGGCCTTTTGAGTTGTGTCCAAACAGGACTATCTCAATGGTCTTAAATTTTAAAATATGCAATTATATACCTTGTGTAAATGTGCATATGCGTGTGGTCATTTTTCTTCTGAAGTTCTATTTTTTGTATATAATTGAACTAATTCACAGTCCTTTTTAATTCATTTCCATCCTATTTAGTCATGATTGTTGTCTTGATACCCTTTTGACAATTTAATTTTCATTCATTTAAATAATTTATTTCTAATAATTTATATAATATTATGATTTATCACTTTATTTTGATTAAGAAAGACAAATTCCCTCTTTGAACAAGGCCTTTCCAGGCATCTGAGATGGCCCACAGATACCATCTCATCTGTACAGAATAAAGATCTTGGAACCAATAAACCTTGAAGAAACGTATTTTAAATGTTGAATTACAGCTCATTAAGTCATTCATTCAACAATTCATTTATTGACTGCTTACTCTGCCAAGCACTCTTCAAGAAAGTAGGGAAACAAGAAGTGAACAAAACAGTGAGAAATCCCTACCTTCATAAAGCTTCTTTTCTAATTGGTGAGATAGAAAATTTTGAAAAGGATAAAACAGTAAAATAAATACCACAGTATGTTAGATAGCAATACATGCTAAAGAGAAAATAAGTCAGGGAAATAGGACATGAAATTTTAGAGAAATGTGTCATTAAGTTCTTGAAGTTACTTTAAATAAATTATATCAGTTCATTTAAATTTAGTTTCTCTAGTCAAAACAGAGTTAAAATCATTACTATATAGGGTAAGTCCAAACACTCCAATCTGTATTTGGCTAGGAATATATGCCCAACAGGTTAGAGCTGATATTATTTTACAACCATAGTGGAAACTTTAGATATAATTTTGTTTATATTTAGGAGAGATCTTTTACCTTCCTCATAGTTTGGTCCCCAAAATGACTTAAATTTGGATATGTACCCAATATTTAGTATTAGTCAAGTCTACTCATTTGCAGAATTTGCCCTTGAGGAGTAAATAACTGGTATAGCCAGCTGGTCCATGTTTACTTGAATTTCTTTTCCCACATTTCACTTCTTATTTTTATTATTCATATAAAAATGAATATATATGAATAAAATATTCAATGAGTTTGTGCCAGCTTACCCTTGTCTCAGTTCCAGCTTTAGATGTGGTGGTGTGAATGGGTTCTGTCCCTTGTACAGACCTAAAACTTGGTCAACAGCCTCCTCCTCTCCATGGTCTATCAGAATTCTCCTCTACACTACTGGAATATCTAGACATCCTTGCATATGCCTGCTTTGAAGTGTGCTTAGCTCCTAATGTGATAACACTTTTTTCTTAGTCTCATAGAAATTTTCTCTTGCAGGAGCATCCCTTCACTAATTAATATTTCACCTGGAACTTTTTAAGTTTTGTGGCCTGATGGTTTGATAATCTTTAATATGCATTTTGCAAAATGTAAGTCCACATTTTGTTATTATCTGTGAGGTATTTAATACTTTGACTCCTTCCCAAGCTTTGTTGAGTCTCTTCATCTCTTTCTCAAGGCCCTTCCCACAGCTCTAAATTATTCTTGCCTTCGCCTTCAAGAGGACATTATTCCAGGAGAATTAAGACATCAAATTTGCTGCTTCTAGGTCAAGAATAATAAAATAAGATAGAAGGATTATTTACTGGGGCAGTTCTCCCACTGTCCACAAACTAGATTCTCCAAGCTAGGAAAGGAAACTTAGGAAGTTGAAGTAGAAGAAAAGATGTTAAATATTGGTTGGATATGTGATTACAAAGCACATCTCACCTTACCCACTGGCTTCAAGAAGAACAGAGTGAGGATAGAAACCCCAGAAAAGTTGGAGTACAAGATTAGATGAGTCAACACTCCCCCTTTCCCACTAGAGTCCTGAGAAGGCGAAAATGTACCTTGCGGTACAGGAAAATTAGAGGCGAGATGGATGCACAAGGTCTCCCTTGCAGAAATGAGCTGAAAGAGGGCTTGGACTTTTTTCTGTTCCACTCGCAGAGTCTAGAAAAATCCCTGTGCAGAAAAGGCCTCAGATGAGCACATGTAGAATGCCTAAACACGGGTAGTGAATAACGCGGATTAGGTCCTGAGTGATCTGATGTACCTCTTTTGTCTCTCTTATCCTTGTTTCCCAATTTCTCCTGAGAAAGGTACGGGTCATGTCTCACCAATCTTACAGTAAGGCATTTACTGAATTAACGCCATCTGACAGAAAAGCCACACTTGTATTTTTGGCTCTAAATAAGAGAAGTGAATATAGCACTCAAAAAGGAGAGAGTGGACCCTAGAATTAATATTTTTCCATTTCATAATTTTACCTAATTCTGGCCCTACACACCTGCAGTGGTTACTTTATTGATCAATACAACATGTATTTTATTCAGAGGATGAAAGAAGGAGGAGAGACCTCAAATATTTTAGAGTCATTTCACACTGGAATATTTTTTTAACCTCATGAGAAGATGTCTCAGTTAATTATGATTGCTTTATGGCTAATCATCATTAGTCCACATAAGGCCTTCCTCTTGCTTTATTTGTTTGTTTGTTCTTTTTTTATCCTTATTCCCAATCCACAATCTCAATCAGTGCACCTATTCTAAAGTATTTAATGTAAAGTCCTTTATGGCGTGCCTCCTAGAACAAATTATTTTTAAATGCATGCTTTTTATTAACTTCTATGATATATTGTTATATATATATACAAATCTCTTTCTCTTTTTTTGTTTTTTCAGTCAGCTCTTTGCTATTAAGATCCAAGAATTTCGCTGTGGGTACATCTTTGTCACTTCCAACATAACGCTCCATTTATTTTTTGCAACTACCACATCTTGCCTGTCTACATTTTGTAGATTATCACTTACATTATTAGAGCAAACCACAAATTGCAAAAAAGCTTCTATTTAAATACATGGTGTCTCTTCATGATGTGAAATGCATCACTTAAGGAAGTCTCAAACAAATGTGCTCATTTAAAGTTCTTTCTTTGGTTGAATCTGGTTTAAGATATTTTTCAACTGACTGTAAAATATCTAGTCTTCTATCTTAAGTAAAAAGAGTGAGCAATTTATTTTTCATATTGTCAAGAAAAAATTCTTATATTCATGTGTCTTTGTGTGCATGGAAACAAGTCTCTTTTCGAAAGGACAAAAAGAACCAGGGAGGCTTTCTCCTGCTGTGAAGGACAAAAATTCAAGATAGTGTACTCTGACACAAAGTGCAGCGCTTTGCCAATCGCTGAAATGTCACTTCATGGGCAGCCCGCTGAGCTTGGCTCAGAGCCAAGGTGCCAAGGCTGCTAATAAAAAAGAATAAAGGTTAATGAAGGCATTGGGTTATTTATTATATTGAATAAAATAGCCTGGATTTTATCTGTGTAGGTTGTTCAAGGCATAAGGTCTTGTCTTTGATTTTTAACATTTTATTATTCTTTTCTGCAGGCTTTGAATTTTAATGCTTTTACCAGGATATAGTCTTACCATATTTATTAGCTATGCAACGAGATTACTAAAATGAATGGGGATGCCATAGATGTTGAAATATGATGGCTGACATACATGAAAAATAAAATAATAAATCCTTCAGAGAAACTACTTTGTATTTCAATAAGTGAGATTCTTGTACATTATACACCTTTTCTTGCTCATGGACAATTTATTTAAAGAAAACAAATCTAAACATTTAAGTGTGGCATTATGACATATAGGAAAACAGACCTTTTATAAGAAACATATCATGCTTTAGTCCCAGATTTCAGAAGTGGGTTTAGGCATTGCAACTTCACCAGAAAGGAAACAAACTGCAATAAAATGAATCTTCCTGCCAGCTGACAGGATATGAAATGCCAGAAGAGCTGTGCACCGTGGCGAGGCTCCCATTTTAAAGATCACAAGTCAACTGAGAAGGAGCATACTTGCTACGCAGCCCTCCTTGGCGACCCCAAGAATATCAGTGCCTGAGGTATGTAAGATGATCTACTGCTCTAATCTGGAATCAGAATTGTTTAAATATGAAATCTGTGGTTTAAAAAAATCATCTTTGCTATGAAAAAGTTAATTGCTGTATATTATCATCCCTCACACCTTAGAATTGTTCACAGATAATTACTAAATATATGGCCATCTTCAGAATGCTTGCTGGTCTTTCCTACATTCTCCACCACAATCTGTCATACATAAATACTATTACATTCTCATGGAAAATATTAACATTTTCCATTTTTTATTGCTTTTCCGAAACTGATTCTGCTTAAGCTCTGAATGTGGAGTCTCTACTAATTTCTATGTTTGAAGTTGGCTTCTGGTTTCCTAGGTTGATTTGCAATTTAATAGACCCCCAATCTAGGGTATCCTTTCTTCTTGATCAAAACAGGAGGTCTTTAAGTACCTCCTAACACATGCTTCTTAATAGATTTACTCAATTAATCATTCAACAAATATTTGTTTTGCATCTAATATACACCAGTCACTATGCACTGACAAACAAATACTTCTCAAGCTTGTGTTGCAAACTACACCAGGAAAATCCAAAGATAATGAGAAAAACTAGTTTTTATAAACTGAATTGATAGTCTATAGAACATTAACTTTTTAGGTAGGAAAAATTCATCTTCATAGTCTTTCTTGATAGAATGGCACTTTCCAATCTCCTTGAAGCTATGAGTAACCATACGATTTTACTGGGCCAATGAGAAGTGACTGGAAGGCGCAAGTCATTTCCAGATGAAAGCGTTGGAACTTTCACTATACTCATGTTCTCTCTGCAGTCATTGACCTAATGGCTTCACCTCCAATCTGGGTCCAGAATGATGACTACCCAAAGCAAAATACTTATATATCTGTGATGGATAAGTAGCCCGACTGAGAAATGAAACTTTCAATTTGATATTTTAGTACTAGCTTAGATCAGTGAGCTATAATTTGCATGCAGAAAAATCCATCTTGTTAGGTGTATAATTTGATAAGTTTTGAAAAATGCATATATACATGAAAGCAGGGCGACAATTGAGATGTTGAAGATTTCTATTTCTCCCCAATTTCCCTCGACTCCTTGGTATTTAACCTTTTCTCCCACCCAGGTGCCTGGAAAACACCCATCTGCCATCTGTCCTTCTACACTTGCCATAAAAAAAATCATGCTTTATATAGCATTATATGCCTCACTTCTTTCACATTGCCAAATGCTTTTGAGATTAATTCATTTCATTGCATGTAGCCATAACTTATTCCTTTTTATTGCTAAATAGTACTCCATTTCAGGATGTACCACGGTGTGTTTATCCATCCATCAGTGGAAAGGATTTTGGATTATTTCCAGTTGTTGACAAATATAAATAAAATTTCTATGAATATCTTTGTAGGTGTCTTTATATACACAGATGCTTCTATTTTTCTTGGGTAAATGCCTAAAAGTTGGAAAGCTGGACCGGATCATAAGTGAATAGATGTAAGTGTTGTTTAACATTATATATTGGGATTTTGCTTGTAATGACATTCAACCAATGCATCTATTTGGGGAGAAGTGACTGCTGAACAACACTGATCTTCTCATCCACAAACATGGTAAACTGCTCCATTTATTTATGTCATCTTTAATTTTTCACATCACTGTTTGGTAATTTAAGCATACAAATCTTGCACATAGTATTTTATATTAATACCTAATATTTAATGGTTAATGATATTGTATTTTTCTCAATGTTGAGTTAATTGTTGTTCCTATATAGAAATACAATTGGTACTTGTGAATTGATCTTGTATCCTGTGACCTTGTTAAATTCACTTATTAGTTCTGCTAGCTGTATTTGTAGATTCCTTTTGGTTTTCCATATAGACAGTCATATCAACTGGAAACACAAAAGGTTTTAATTCTTCCTCTCAAATCTGTATGTCTTTTCCTTTGTTTATTTCTTGGTTATGTGGCAGCTGAGATGCACAATGCATTGTTGCATAGAAGTGATGAGAATGAACATTTTTCTGATCCTGAAGGAAAGCACTCCTTTCTTCTTAAAGGCTGATGTTAGCAGTAAGGATTTTTTTTTTTTATGGAAGCTTGTAATCAGGAGGAGGATGTTTTCTTCTTTTCTGAGAATTTTTTAAATCATGTTGTTGTTGAATTTTGTCATATGCTTTTTTTGCACTGTTGAAATGATTTTTTTGTGGTAGTTGTCCTGGTTAATTATGTTTGAATTTTTTCATGTGTTTTTCATTTTGTTAACAGGATTCAAGGTTATTTTAGTATTTTTCTGTATACCTACAAAAGCGTTATTTACTTATATCTATATCTATCTATATAAATAATACAGATATAGATATACACATGTGCACATATATCCTATACACATACATATATAAGTATATCCTGTACACATACATATATATATATCCTATACAAATATATCACATGCAAGCATATGTATGTGTCTGCCCCTTGAAAGAATTCTTCATCTATCATATCTGTGTAAATTGATATTACTATATCTAGCCTTTCTTTTTTCTTGACTTCCTTTTATAGTCTCTATTTCCCTCTTGAAGTTGTCCTCTCATTATATATATGCCATTCACTCATTCCATTTTCCACTGCTTCCTTCAACACATATTGCTTGTGTTTTAAAATTGTAATGAGTCTATTAATGCAACTGAAATTAGAATATCCAGGATGATAGGGAAAGGAAAGAATATCCTATAAGTAAAGAGAAATGTGTTCAAATGAGAAACCCAAGGAACGAAATATGTAATTGGAAATAAGTTTCTCTGTTTTATAATAATGATAAGGATGGTGATTTTGCTCAGTGTCCAAGATTATTAATACTGTGAGGCTTCATATGAAAAGGAAGCTCATGTAAAGAGGCAAACCAATAGTTATATACCCCAGGCACTAGATGAGAACTGTAGTCTTGATCTAAATAGCCTTACAAATAGAAAATTAGACATAAAAGTATATTTGGGGAACAGTCTTTATTATATTTCAAAACAAATTATCAGTATATATAATAGTGACATTAACAACTACCCAGGCCTTGATATTGACTTGTTAGAATCACCTAATTTGTTCTAACTTTCTGGATCCTGTATTTAAGATTATTAAAATTCCCTTAATGTCCTCTCAATTGTCCAAACTAGTGAACATGTTTTATTCCCTGTCTAAATCTATCTCCTGCATCTTTTCTCCTCATACTCCTTAAATACTGCTTCTCATCATAGTTTATCTCACTATCTTTTATACTCCTTCAGTGGACTATCGCCTCCATTCTAATCATACAGTTTGGACAACCACGCAGCTCCTAACCTGAGCTCTCCCCCCAGCTCCTGATTCATTTATGAAATAGTCTGCTAGAGATTGCCAGCTGCAGATACCAAGTTCCTTAATTTCTGCATGTTCAAAAATAATTTATCACCCTCCTAAAAACCCTGGTCCTTCTATGTCTGTTTTACATGCAATATTCATTCAAAGCACAGACTACAAACTTCAGGATGATTCATTCATTTATTCATTGAACAAATGTTTATTGGATTTTCCTTTTATGTGCAGACATTGTTGTATGGATAGAGGTCATAGGGTTTATATTAGGGCACTCCTCTTTAATCCACACCTTACTTTGCAGATCTTAAAATGTCTTCCACAATACAGGTACAAAAGTGACTTAACAAATAGCCCTAACTGGGCCACAGTGGCTCAGTGGCAGAATTCTCACCTGCCATGCCATAGACCTGGGTTCTATTCCCAGTGTCTGCCCATGTGAAAAAAAAAAAGTAGCCCTAACCACATACAGCTGCTGAACCTTCTAAACCCAAAATCATAAAAATTCTGGAGGATAAAGTACAAATGCTTCTGTGTGTCAGAGTAGCCCTCCGTGATCTGGGCTCTGAATATTCCCTCATTTTTGTACAAATCTATTTACATAAATGCCATATAAGCAAAATACTTATTTTTAATAAATTTAATGCCTATAATCCTATATTATAACTCTCATGGATGAATGGATGGATGGATGGATGGTCAGATAGATAGATAGATAGAATAGATAGCAAGCTAGAAAGATAGATAAATAGGAAATCATAAAGAAAAATTTCTGGAAAAACAAATCCCCAGCATGTTAACAATGATTTTATCTGTATTGGGTGATAACAATGCACTGATTTTCCTTTACATTATCCTTATTATCTGAATTTGGTTATAGCTAACAATAACTTTGTTTACATTCAGGAAAGTCATAAAACTCTTTAGGTTTTTTTTGTTTGTTTTTGGCATGGGACAAGCACTGGGAATCAAACCCGGGTCTCTCTGGCATGGCAGGTGAGAACTCTGCCTGCTGAGCCACCGTGGCCCACCGCTCTTTAG
>PVIY010056337.1:0-13348 GCA_004026745.1 Myrmecophaga tridactyla | reverse complement strand
TGTAGATATAAATCATCCTCTGAACAGTCATTTTGCTGCATCCCAAAATTTATAGTATGCTGTGGTTTCCTTTCCATTTGTCTCAGGATATATCCAGATTTCCACTGTGATTTATTTTTTGACCCTTTTATTGTGGGAATTTGTTGTTTAACTTCCACATATCTGTGTATTTTCCATTTCATTCTCTTATTGATTTCTAGCTTTATTCAGAAGCTGACCACTGTGGTCAGATAATATGTTTTGCATAATTTCAATTTTTTAATCTATTGAGACTTGTGTTGTTAACAAATGTCTTGTATATCCCAGAGAATGATCCATGAGTACTGCAGAAAAATACGTATTCTGTTGTTTTTGGCTTAGAATTCAATAGGAGAATGTAATAGAAAATAAACAAATATTTGGAAGTTAAACAACAAACTCAAAGAATCAAACAGTCATAAAATAAATCACAGTGGAAATCTGGAAATACCTTGAGACAAATGAAAAGGAAACCACAGCATGCAGAAATTATGGGATGCAGTAAAATCAATGTTCAGAGGATGCTTTATAGGTGTGGTGCTTATATTTAAAAAGAAGAAAGGGGTGTATGAGGGACTCAGTGGTAGAAATTCTGGAAGCCTATTACTAAAATCCAAAATGAAATGAGGTTATTAATAGATTATGTATAAGTTAAAAGTTTTAGAAATGAATACTATGAACAGTTGTATGCCAGCAATCTGGATAATATAGAAGAAATGGACAATTTGCTACAAATTCATCTTTCCTATATTGACTCAAGAGGAAATTGAAGCCTCAACAGATCTATAATAAGTAGATACAATCAGTAATCAAAAACCTACATAAAAAGAGAAGTCCAGGACCAGATAGCTTCAATAATGAATTCCATCAAACATTCATAGAAAAATTGATTCCAGTACTACTGAAGAACTTTGAAATTGAAGAGAAACAAATGCATCTTAATTCATTCTATGAGGCTAACATTATTGTGACACCAAAGCAACATAAAGACATAAGTAAAAAGGAAAACTAAGGACTAATTGCCTTTATGAATAAAGATGCAAAAATTTTCAATAAGATTTTAGAAATTTGAATTAAACAGAATAGTAAAGAAATGATCCACTGTGTCTAAGTATGATTTATCTCACAAATTCAAAGTGTTCAACATATGAAAATCAATCAGTGTAATACAGCACATTCACAGAATGAAAGGCAAAAATTTACACATTCTCAAGTGATGAAGAAAATGTGTTAGACAAAAACTGCCATTTCACTACAAAATCACGCAGAAAAAAGGCAGAAGGTAACTTTTTCATTATGATAAAGAATATAGATGGAGAAACACAGCTAATATATATTGTAATTATTTAAATATTTCAGTCTTCCTTTGCTGTATAATATAGCATATATGCAAAGTAAAGAAAGACAAAAGCAATACTTTTCAAAGCACACGTCAACAAGTAGTTACAGAACAGATCCCAGAGTTTGTCATGGGCTAACGTTCCATCATCTCAGATTGTTCCTTCTAGCTGTTCCAAAACACTGGAGGCCAGAAGAAATATTAATATAGTGATGCAGCAGCCATATTGTTTGTTAAATACCATTTCTCTGTCATATCTCATTCTTCTCCTTTAATCCTTCTCCCATTCTACAGGGATCTTTGGGGAATGCCTGTTCCTCCTTTTTCATGTAGAGAAGGTGTGTCCACCCCAAAGGATAGGGGAATGCAACTCATCGACAATCTTGGAGAGCCTGGTCTCTCTGGCTTTCAATATTTATTTGCCCTGGGAATTTATGTTCCAGGAAGGCAAACCTAGTGCATGAAACCCTTATAGAGTCTCAATTTGAGCCTTAGGAAAACACAGCCAATATTATACTGAAAGCTGAAAGAGTCCAGGCCTTCTACCTGAGGTCTGAAACAAAACAATGTGTTTTCACTATTGCTATTAAGTATTGCACTGTAAGTTTAGGCAATGAAATGAAATAAAAAGCATCCAAATTGGAAAGAAAGAAGTACAACTGTCTATATTCACAAACAACATGAGAAAACTCCTAGAGCTCATAGATGGGTCCAGCCAAATGCAAACTCCAAGATTATATGAAAAAAATCTGTTGTGTTTTCTATACCAATGAAGATAGTTCCTAGCTGGAATTTTTTAAAAATTCATCTGCACAGCCTTAGAAAATTAAATACCCAGGGATAATTTTAATTCAAGATGTGGGGCACTTATACACTGAATACTAGAAAACGTTGCTGAAAGAATTTAGAGATGATCAAAGAAAAAGGGGCAAGACACCTGTTTTCTTGGATGGAAATAATTAATATTATTAAGGTGACAATAATACCCAAAATAATCTATGGTTTGAACATAATCCCTGTCAGAGTCCCAGGATCCACTTGAGCAAAAATGTACAAGCTGCTCCTCACTTATGGAATTACACTTCACCAGAACTTCAGAACCACCATCAGGTGCTGTGTTTATATATTTCCATAACTGTTTGCTGTTTGACAGGAGGCACAATATATTACTCCTTCTTCATGACCAGATGATACCTTAGTGACTACCATACAGTATTGTTGAATAAATATTTGTTGAATGAGTGGAAATACAAAATTGAGTGAATTGAACAGATATTGCTAACTATTGGGGAGAAAGGAAAAGCAGTGAAACAAGCAGAAGCATTTATGAGAGAGAGAAGCCCCATAAATCAGATCAAATATCAGAAGACAGAGATCAAAGACAAAAGATATTTTAGTGCTCCCAGAATCTCTATCCTAAATCAGTGATAAGGAAATCATTATGGGAAATCTTGGCCTACTAGAGACCACAGCTAAGGATAGGTGAGAGTCTGCTGGAATAAGAGATGAACAAGAAGATCCAAAGCTTTCTCCCAAGGGTCAAAATTGACCAGAGTTTGCATTGCATTTCCTTTTTGTTACCTCCAGAGAGCTAAATATCTTATGGAGCAGAGGGACAAAAGAAGATTTCATTAATGAGACTCATTGGAATTAAATCCATAAAAAGCATATAAATATAAATAAGTGCTTTGCCTTCATGATCTCGAGTGTAGTTTACTAATCTCTGGTGAAACATATTTTCACCTTGTAGAGACCTCATGAGTATTTTCATATTCTTGCCCTTCCTGGGAGCAGAGCTTCCAACTTCATCCATCATTCAAAGAAGACTCGGCGTTGGTGAACTCAGGCTCTTCTATACACTAAAGCATCTTCTTTCCCGTATCTGTCTCATCTAACGTTAGTCACACTCATGGGCTTCCTTCATGGATGTAACTTTTTAACCACATTCATCAATTTCTTCTTTAAATCATTCAACAAAACCCTTGTTCATTAATTCCTTCATGATAGACACTGTGTTATTCTCATTATAAATAAATGAGTAAGACAGTGTTGTTTATTTGAAAGAGATTACATCAAAATATGGCAATAAACATAGAAATGGGCCCATGCTATATCCTGAGGTGGAAAATGAAGTCTTGGTGAAGTAGATCCAAAAGTTTAGACTCACCCAGTTGAGGTTCCTGAAGGTTTCCCAAGGAAGCTGAGAATTGAACTGAGCCTTACTGGAGGAATATTTTCATTACATTACTAATTCCAAGAGGAGATGGTGGTAGAATCTATCAAGAAAAGAAGACCTGGACACAAATGTGTGATCAATAAAAATGTAAGGTGTGGTTAGGTTTAAAAGAAGTTCTTAATAGCTGATGAACAATGGTAGGGAGGGTGTGAGAAAAGTAACCTGAGCTTGGGCTGGTTGTAGCAGCCACATAAGAGAGAACTTTTTGTTTTGTCCACAAGATTAATATTTATGTTTGAAGCTACTGGAGAGGCAGAGCACGGATTATAGAAGTTGATGTTCGTGAAAATTCTTGTTCTGCAGGAAATTCTAGATCAGTTTCTGCTGTCAAATTCCTAGAGAAGTGATGAGGGCTAGAAATTGCACAGTGGCCATGGGCTTGGAGGTTTGAGGAATGAGTACGGGTGGGGTTGAATCACAGCATATAAAAATAGACTTCATATATACTAAGCACAATATTCAACATTTTATAGTAATTATTTTATCTAATTACTTCAATTATTAAATGAAATTTGTATCTATGTTCTGATCTAATGGGTGGTGAATATGAATTTTACAGCAGAGTCATATTCTTTTCCAAGGCATGTAATCACATCTGGAATGAAGCTCAGAGGTTGTTTCCTAGGTTTTTGGATTTCACTATTAATTTTACTTCTTAATAAATGTAATTTCTAAAAACAGTGTGAGACTTACAGAAAGATTGAGAGAATAGTAGAGACAGTTTCCAGAATATCACATCCAATTTCCCCTATTCTGAACACCTTCCAACGAAAATACCACAGTACATCTATTTGTTATAAACAACAGTTTCTCAGACTCTACTTGTTTTGGATGACCTGGATATTATTCAGAGGACCTGATCAGGTGTTTTGTAAAATGTCCCTTTGTTGAGATTTGTATGATGTTCTCCTTGTGATTAGACTGGGATTATGGGTTTTTGTGGAAGACACCAGAGATAAAATTCTATTTTCTTTGCATTGTGTATCCACATCCTCATCAATGTGACTCTTCACTGTTGATGTTGATGTTCATCAACGATGCTTGTCAGATTTCCCCACTTCAAAGTTCCTCATTCCCCTGCTTTTCCATATACCAGCTTTGGAAGGGCATTAATATGTGAAGACAGACTTTAGGAGTGGGAATTAACTTCACCTTCCTGAGAGAGCAGCATCTATATAACTCATTTGAATGCTTCTGTATGGGAAATTTTTGTCTTCTTATTCATAAATTAAATCATTTACTTAAGTCATTATAGTCTCATGGCATTTATTTTATACTTTGGGTTGTGACAAAATATTTCACTATTTATTTCGTTCTGCAGTTTATTTTAAGTTTGGCAATGGGATGTCTTTCATCGGTGCTCTGTGTCTCTTTGATTTATCCCCATCCTTGAGGACTTTGTTTTATTACCTACTTAATTTCTGGTAGTGTAAGATGACCCAAGCTCTTCTTGCCTATTTCAGCCATTTCTCCAAAGAAATGTTTATTGAAGAATGGTGTTTAAAACCAAGGTCTGGACACTACATGTGTTCCTTGTTACTGAGACCTGTCAGCACTCTTCACTGACAGAGTAAGGAAATATATGTGAGTCTGCCAAGTTGTGCATATACACATATCTATAAATACGTCCACATGTAGCCCTCTATCTATATTAAGGTACTCATGCTAATATGTCTAACTCTAAACCATTATCAAATAAAACATTGTAGACTCTTTCCCTTGCTTATGGTTAACCACCCACTCTGCAGTGGGAAATGTACTCTCTTCACCTGCCATCCATCTACTTAATTGCTTGGTTCCAATACGGAAGTGATTGAATTGTCAACCCACACTCTGGTTAGATAAACTATCCAGTAGAATACCGTGCTTATGCACGGTTTGTGTCCCATTCATTTTCCAGACTCCATTCATATCCAGTATTACCATTTCAGCACCTTGTCCCCTCATCATCTCAGTAAGGGTGTTTCATACACTTGTAAAATGATGAGATTGTTTTGTTACATTTTGCATTCCATGCTGGCATTCCTATTATCTTGACAATGAATCTTTCATATGCATGTACTATTGTTTGTATATTCTTTGTTTTGTAAAGGTTAGTGTGTTTTACCAAATGCATGAAGTCATGTGTCTATAAGTCTAGTATTATAGAGAATAGATTCCCTGATCTAAAAATTGCTCTGTGATTCACCTGTTCAACCCTCCTTCCTTCTCCCCAGTCTTTTGGCAAACAGTGATCACTCTATTCTTTCTTTTGTTTGACTTTTCCAGTCATACAGTTGAAATTATACTTATGTAGGATGCTTAGATTCACTCGTTTTATCAATAATCATTTAAGATGCATCCTTGACTTATGAGAGTGGAGGAATCACTTATTTTTATCACTGAATAATATTCATTTTACAGATGAAGCAGAGGGTGTTTATCCACTGACCTTGAAAGACATATTGGTTGTTTTCAGAGTTTGCAGTTTATACATAAAGCTGCTATAAATTTTCATGTGTAGTTTTTGTGTGGACTTAAGTTTTCATATTAGCTGTATACATAAAGACACAGTTTCTGGACTGAATGGTTAGACTATGCTTAGTTTTGCTAGATAATGCCAAACTGTCTTCTGGATGCACCATTTTGGTTTCTTACTAGAAGTGAATGAGAGTCTGTACTGTTCCTTTGGTATTCTATATCACTGAAGTTTAATTTTGCAATTCCCTAATGACAAATGATGTTGAACATCTTTTCACATGCTTATTTACCACCCTTATAGCTTCTTCATTTCAGTTTCTGTTCAGAATTTTTGCTGAATTTTTAACTGGGCGTCTCCTTTCTTATTGCTGGGTGTTAAGAGTTCTTTGTGTGTTTGTATACAAATAATTTATCTGTGTCTTTCACAGAGCATAAGTTTTATATTTTTATGAGGTCCAATTTATAAATATACTTGTCTAGTGGATCACGATTTGGGTGCTATTTCTAAAAACTCATCAGCAAAGTACAGGCTATCAGATTTACTTGGATGATTTATTTTAGAAGTATTATAATTTGCATTTTAATTTTGAGTGCAGGATTCATCTTGAGTAATTTTTATGAAATGTGTACAATGCCTGGTTAAGTTCCTTTTCTATTTTGCATGTGTGTATGCCATTGTTCCATAGCATTTGGGGAAGAGATCGTACTTTTTCCATTAAATTGCTTTTGCCGTTTGTCAAAGGCCAGTTGACTGTATTTGTGTGGGTCTATTTTTGAATTCCCTAACATTTGATTGTGAGTCTACTGAGTTCTCACAGATCAATCCATGTGTCTATTTCACCAACACAGTATGGTTTGATCATCATGTCTTTATAGTTAAACTTGAAATCAGGTAGCATTTGTTCTACAACTTTGTTCTTCTTCAGTATTATTTAGGCCATCTAGAATTTTTGTCTTTCCTAAGAAACTTCAAAATTATTTTGCTGTTGGCTACAAACTGACTTCCTTCTTTTTGGAATGGTATTGTTTTGAAAGTATAGATCAGGTGGACATGAAATGGCACATTATAAATACTGATCTTTCTATCTGTAAAGATGGATACTTTTATTTATTTTAAATTTTTATTGTAGTAATCTATATACAACTCATAATTTCTCACTGTATCAATTTTCATGTCATCAATTTAGTAATATGGATTATAATAAAAGCATTGTGATGCCATTACCAATATCCTTGCCCCAACTTTTTCATCATATGGTCCACAAAAACTGTTCAAATGATTTTTGAATGAATAAAATCTAAGAGCATTTGTAGTGGTACATATTGCCTCAGGAAATAGTTCAAAATAATGGACAAGCATGGCATGTTAGCAATAACATCAAGGAGAATCAGGAACATTTGTTTACTCTGACGTATTCAGGTAAATCTCTCTATAATAAATAATTAATTCAAAATGTTTGCAATACAAATCATAGCATTTATGTTAATTTACTGACAGCCACTTGTACCTAAACCTGCCTTGCTCTGGTCTCTGTTCCAGCGGTTTCATTAGTTACTTGGAATTAAGAACAAAACACGTGTTTCAGAACTTATCCTGCTGGGACTCCAGAAGACACAGAAGTGCAGTCCCTCCTTTTTGCTCTGTTCCTGATGATGTACCTGGTCACGCTCACTGGGAACCCACTCATGATCCTGGCCACCATCTCTGATGTCCACCTGCACAGCCCATGTACTTCTTCCTTGCTAACCTGTCTTTTTCAGACACCTGTTTCACCACCACCACTGTCCCAAAATGCTAGTGAACATCCAAACAGAGACCAAAACTTTAAGTTATGGAAACTACTCCACCCACATGTATTTTTTCATGGTTTTTATAGGATTAATCAGCTTCCTCCTTACCGTGATGCCCTATGACCATTATGTGGCCATGTGTCACCCCCGGAACTACATGGTCACTATGAACCCCAGGCTCTGTGGTCTCCTGCTGCTGGCGTCATGGATATTGAGTGTTCTGGACTCTGTTTTACATGGCTTAATGGTTTTGTGTTTGACTTTTTGTTCAGAGTTGGAAATTCCTCACTTTTTTGTGAACTTTCCCAAGTAATCCAACTTGCATGTTCTGACACCTTCCTCAATGACCTAGTGATGTATTTTGCAAATGGAGTTGTGCGTGTTATTCCACTCACTGGCATCCTTTTCACTTACTCAAAGATTATATCTTCCATTTTGAGAATTTCATCACGTGGAGGCAAGTATAAAGCATTTTCTACCTGCAGGTCTCATATGGCAGTAGTGTCCTTGTTTTATGGTACAGGTCTTGGAGTGTTTCTTAGTTCTGCTGCTACCCAAAACTCAAGGATAAGTGCAATAACTTCTGGATGTACACAATGGTCACTCCCATGCTGAACCCCTTTATCTATAGTCTTAGAAACAAGGACATAAAGCATGCCTTAAAAGAAATTTCCTGCTGAGAAAGTTTCTGTGTATAAGGATCCTTTACCTCAGGTTCAGAAATTTACTCTTCATTAATAGGTTAAATACTGGGAGATATAAATCAAAATACTCTTGGTTTACAAGAGTCTGATTAACATTTTTTGAAGAAGTTAGAGGTATGTCTTCCAAGGTGAAAACACACAAAATCAGTGCAGCCAGGAAAGGCAATACTTCTGCTATCATCAGAAATGTTGCATAAACAAGAAGACGCCATTGAAATTGTTGGGTTGGCCACACAGCATTTTCTGCTGTTCAATAGGAAGCTTTTCCAGTTATTATTGCACTGTGCCTGCTAGTTCACCACCCTCTCTAACAGAGAATCACAAACTAGAATGAGGGAGAAATGCCTGTTAAGTTCCAGTCCACCTCATCCATGTCACACCTGCTCATGTAGACTGCATGGTGGATGCCAAACTTACTTATACTTGAGTGTACTTCAGGAGGAAGGGTGATTGTATCCCTTTCAAATTTTCCAAAGACTTCTTGTTTTCTTTTCAATACACCCAGCTAGTAGATAGGCTCTGAAGAAAATATATTTTGTAGCTCATGCCGTGAGGGATGGAAACCATTACTACTCTTTCATATAAGTTTTGTTCAACTTAATGTCCTCAAGATTCATCCAGGTTGTTGCATGTATTATGACTTTATTCCATTTTACAGCTGTGTAATATTCCATCATATGTATATGCCACATTTTGTTTATCCACTTGTCCATTGATGGGCATTGGGCTGTTTTCCTTCTTGGGAACAGCAAGAATCAAGCTAAGTTTACCTTTCACAGAAGGTGATGCCAGCAGAGAGAAGGGAGGACCTCTCACATAAGCTTAGAACCAGCTCCTAATCTTTGATGGTCAGGGTCATTAAAATGTAAAATGTATCAAAGGGGGAAACCTGGGCAGCAATTTCAAATTAGTTAGATTATCTGGATAGGCTGTAACCTCCGGAGTATTTAATCAGTGGAGAAACAGGGGAGGGAGTGCTAGCTAGGCATAGGTATAATCATTTCAGCATTCACTTGTTTGGCGCACCAGCCATCGTTTTGTGTTTGGCTGGGTGTCCACTCTTGCAAGATTGTGAATCAATTCTTTTCTCCTTCATAATTGGATGAGCATTTGAGCTCCGTCAGGTATGGCAGTCTTTCTAACAGCAACTGTGAATAATACTGCTATAAACATTGGTTTCTAGGTGCTGTTCATTTCCCTGCATTCAGTTCTTCCAAGTATATGCCTAGCGATGGGATTGCTGGATCATATGGCAATTCTATACCTAGCTTCTTGAGAAACCCCAAAAATGCCTTCCAGAGGGGTTGCATTATTCCACATTTCCATTAATAGTAAATAGGTGTGACATTTCTCCACAGCAACTCCAGTACTTGTCATCTTTTATTTTTTGTGAGGGGTGTGTGGTCTGGGAATTGAACCCAGGTCTCCTGCATGGCCATTGTAGTATGCGTGAGATGATATTTCAGTATAGTTTTTATTTAAATTTTCCTAATTCCTAGTGATGTTGAACATTGTTTCATACGCTTTGGAGCCATTTGTATTCCTCTTGGATAAGTGTCTATGTTTTTGCCAACTTTTAAATTGGGCTGTTTGTCTTTTTGTTGTTGAATAGTAGCATCTCTTTATATGTTCTGTATATTAAGCCCTTATCTGATATGCTATTTCCAAAACTGTCTCCCATTGTGTAGGCTACCTTTTTATTTTTCTGAGCAAACCATTTGATGTGAAGAAGTATTCCATTTCGAGGAAATACCATGTATTAGTTAGGGTTCTCTAGAGAAACAGAATCAATAGGGAACACGCGTAAATGTAAATATTATGAAAGTTCCTTATGTGTCTGCAGGAATACAGAGTCCAAAACCCACAGGGTAGGCTGTGAAGCCGACAATTCCAATGGAGGGTCTGGATGAACTCCACAGGAGAGTCTCACCAGCTGAAACAGAAAGAGCTTGTCTCTTCTGCATCCTCCTTAAAAGGCTTCCAGTCATCAGATTAAGCCATTACTTATTGCAGAAGACACTCCCCTTTGGCTGATTACAAATGTAATTATCTGTGGATGTAGCTGATATTATCATGATTTAATTTTATGAAATGTCCTTATTGCGATGGAGAGGCCAGCACTTGCCCAACCAGACAAACAGGTACCATCACTTGGCCAAGTTGACACATGAACCTAACCATGACATACCATTTATCTATGACTCCTTTCATTGCTCATACCTTGGGTGTAAGGTCTTGGAATCCACTGACTATCAACAAGGTCCTAAAATATTTCCCTACTGAAATTTTATGATTGTAGCTCTAATATTTGGGTCTTTGATCCATTTTAAGTTAATTTTTGTATGAGTGTGAGAGAGGTGCCTTTTTCATTCTTTTGGACATGGATATCCAATTCTTCAAGCACTAATTATTGAAGAGACTGCTCTTTTCCAGTTGAGTTAAGTTGACTGCCTTATCAAAGATCAACATTCCATAGATGAGAAGGTCAATTTATGAACATTCAATTTGATTTCATTGCTCAATATACCTATATTTATGCCAGTACCATTCTGTTTTGACCACTGTAGCTTTGTAACATGCTTTAAAGTCAGGTCTTGTGAGTCTTCCCACTGTATTTTTCTTTCTCAATATATTTTTAGATATTTGGGACAGTCTGTCCTTCCAAATAAATCTCATTATTTGCTTTTCTATTTCTTCAAAGTAAGTTGTTGGTATTTTAATTTGTATTACTTTGAATCTATAAATCAATTAGAGTGAAAAGTGACTTTTTAACTGTATTTAGCCTTCCATTCAATAAACACAATAAACACAGCCTTCCATTCAATAAACACATCATTCCATTCAATAAGCATGTCATAAACACAGTATATCTTCCAGCTCAGTCTTCCATGCCACTGGGTAAGTGGTGCCAAGCTCCATGGCTTGGGAGACTTGCAGTTGTGCATTGTGATCTCAGCTCTTCCACCTGTTTATGACTGGTGTGCAATGTGTGTCTGGTTACAGAAGTCGCCCTAAATACAAATGCAGAAGAAGTCATCATATTTCTAAGTTATTAGGCATGAAGTATATAAAGAGCTAATGTTAGAAGTGGAATTTTTCAGTCATATAGTAATACCACGTTTAATTTTCTGAGGAAACAGGCTATTAGTTCAATCTGATTCCTTATCTCAAAGCCAGCTTATTAGGAAAATGAATGCCTTCTGCTTAAGCATGAAATCTTCAAAGTAGCTACCTTGTGGGTGAGACATTTCCAGGTAAAAGGAATCCTTTTGGAACCTGGCCATGTTCTGCATATTTTCTAGTTTCTGGCTACAGGGCTTATTTCATATTTGAAAATTCATTGAGCATACTCACAGTGAGTTTCTTCTCCACAAGTTGTCCCTCTTACACATTATTATTTGGTTGCAAATATATCCCTTGAAATTAAATGAAGTCACTCCTGTTTCATTTTTTGGTTTGTGTTTTGACTCTGTATTACATGATACATGTATTGGAATTTATGATCTCTGCTGCCCTTACGGTGTGGATGCATGACGTCAAGAAACACACACACACACACACACGAGCACATCACTCCTGGGCCTTCTGGGTCCCTGTTATTACCATCCTCTTCTCACCCCCATCCCCAGCAATTAAGCTTGGAGTGAATACAATGAGAGCAGACAACATCACATTATCTATTCCAACAATAGTTAGAAATGGAAACATGCAATCAAAACCGGCAAACCCCACAGGGACAGGTAAACCAGTTTAATTTTGATATGGTTATTTTCTTCCCTCTGTTTCAAAAACCAAATTTCTGCTCGAAAAGCAGAGGGATAGAGTGATGAAATGGAATCAAGGGAAAATATAAAATTAAACTCAGGTCTTAACTGTCGGGAAGGAAGCCAACCTGTGTTCTGGTGGCATTCTGACCATGATTTGTCTCCTTGATGACCAGAAAAACTAACAAAATGAGCAAGAACAGTTTATCCAAACTAAGGTATTAATATCTTCTTACAATGCCAAGACACCAAGAAGACTGGACACCCAAAGTGTGACATGAGCACAGGGAACAAGGGAATATTTCAGAAAAGAAAACATATTAAATACAACAAATGCTTGCAATTTTTCTGTGATGCAGAAGACCTTTAAATTATATTAAATGAAAAATTTTTGGAATCAGATTCAAATACATTTGAATCTCTGGTGTGTCGTGTGTGCTGATAAAATTTGATAGGAAGTGAAACATTCTAAATTTAATAACTTCACTGATACTGTAATGAACATGAAATCCATCACCTTAAGACATTTGATTCATTATGAACATATGTAAAAAGCTTTGCATAACTCTTAACTGCTCATAAATGGGTATCACTGGTAATGAAGTAGGCAGATTTTTCTTCTAATTCTCAAATGCCTATTTCTATCCACATCTCGTGTCGCCAACTCCATGGTTCTATTTTGTTTCCCCATCACCTCTCCCAGTAATCACAGGATGAACTGATATTCATATAGAGCTAGGCAGCTTCTATATTATAAAATGGATCATCAAATTCCATGACACACAATCTCTAGTGACTCCATGCCTCAGGACCTACAGGGTCTTGGCATGGGAGCTATGGGAGGGGACTGAATGTTGCCTCGTAGAGTCGGGTCCAGAACCCCCACTCCAACCCTGTCCAAAGCCACCATCAGTCAGGAAGGGGCCTTGGACCCAGGGAACGCACCTCTGGACCAGTCACACGGGCTCCTCCTGTGCTAGACCAGGAGCGTTTTGGTGATTTGAAAGCCACTCTTTTTCTGAGGCGGCTCCCTCTT
>PVIY010056336.1:0-13348 GCA_004026745.1 Myrmecophaga tridactyla | reverse complement strand
AAATGTCCTCATTGCAACAGACAGGCCAACGCTTGCCCAATCAGATAAACAGGTACCACAACTTGGCCAAGTTGACACGTGTCCCTAACCATGACAGATTTGTTTATAGGAAACAAAACAAAACTCTCTGGCAGGCCAAATGTCCATTTTTCAGTCTCATTCTAGTACTTAGTTTAGTAGATACAATCACAGGACTTTATTAAATGTCAAGTCTTTACAGTCTAATAAGAAATAAATTAGAATACCCCAGTTTCTTTATCTTCAACTAAAACCACTACATTTCCACCAAAGAAATTCCATGTGATCTTTATGCAAAACACTAGAATATTACTATTATTAAAAAAAAAGAAAATTAAATCTGTATGTCAAATAATACAAATGTCAGGAGAATGACATTTTTAAGAGGTTGTCCAAGTGTGAGATGAACCTTAAGTTTTGAGCTTATCACATGTTTCTTAAAGTGCATTTAATAGGTGATAAATGTTTCCTCCTGGTACATACCATAGATTCACTAGCTTGTGTTATCAATTACTTTCCTGTGGCTCTGTATTTGCTCATTAAGTGAAATCACATTTCTCTAGTCTTTCAAAGTACATCTCTCTGAATGAGGGGATTGTTATTGGACTCCATTTGTGTATTTGCACTACCCTTTAGAACTCTTAACTACTGAAAAGGACTCAAGTTAATAGAGGACTTAGGGTAACCCTGTGAATATAAAAGATGAAAAATACCAAAATATATGCATACCTAATCTTCTGTTACTAAACTCAATGAAAACTAAATATTTCAATGTTATCTAATATTTGAGCTGTCAAGGTGATGCAAAAGAAAAGTCAAATACTGCATGAACATTCAATTCAATAAATTACAGATGTGTTAAGAAGAAAGAAATAGCCATAAGCATATTTACTGTGTTTTAAATCCATAGGTTAAATTCCAATGAAGTTTTTCTGAAAAAAAAATGTGTTTTATTGGTTTCAGGAATGACATACATCGTTTAGGACAATTAGTTAAATTCTTGACTTTCATTTGTTTATCTATGACATATTAGTAAGTAAAATATACCAAATGAAATTATTTATAGACAAAAATTCACAATAATAGCATAGTACTAATTTGTGTGCATATTGTATAAGTATTCTGCATGTATAAAGATATATTTTGTAAGGAAAATTATTCATTACACAATTATCATTACTTACCTCACTACATGGTTTTCTTCTGTACCACCAATATTTTTTTCTTCTTGGCAGTTTGGTACACTTGGAATGCACTTTTTCACTTTGTTGACCTAGTAAAACTCTTATCAGTGGATCTATTCTGACATCCTTTCCTGTGTTCAGAGTTGCATGAGCTAACCAATAAGAATAATTAGTTTTTATATGGTCTGTACATTCTATTGTATGATTTTGTTTTTGTACCTGTGCACTCTATTGTAAATAATTTACCTAGCTATCCAAACTCAAATGATAGCTCCTTGAAGCCAATTACACTGTTTTTATTCTCAATGTCTAACATTTTTCCAGAAAAGAAATGATAATAAATATTTGTAAAGCAAAACTGAATTATCTTGTTTTTTCTTTCCTGTCATGATATTTGGGTTTGAAATTTATGTATTCTGTTGAATATCAAAACCTCCCCTTCATTGATGAAAGTGAATTATGAAGCTTCGTTCAGATATCATTATTAATAATTTAAAAATATTTTCAATTCTTATTGAAAGAAGTTGTTTTTTAAAAAAATGCATTTTACATGTCTTCTATTTCTTCTGTTGGAAATGCTTAGATCTCAGTGTGTCTAATATAAGAGTGATTTTGGTTTAGGCTGGAAGATATGTGTAAACACACTAAGTTTATTTGATATTTTGGCTTTTATTCCTCACATCCTCCACATGCCTTGAACAATTCATAGATTGCAATGTATATTGTAATTATATATATAAATAGTATATTGTAATATATGTAAGTACATAATTATATATATGTATTTTGTACTATATTATTCCTGGCTTATTTATTAATTGAGATGACCTATTTGCTTTGTACTTTTCATTCAACACACCTAGGGCATATTCATATTTGTCAAAATTGTAATTATGTCTTTATTTCATTTTAGAAGATCCATAACTAAAAAACATTGACTTTATGCTAGGAATCACTGAAAATGTGACTAGTCAAATGGGAAGATGGTAAAATGGAAAGACAAGCAACAGCTTTCATTTATGGAGTTACAACAGTTTGACTTTTTTCTTTTTAATTCAATCTTTGCAACAATCTTTCAAGATGGATGTTTTAACATCTAGTTAGGTAGTCAAAAAACTAACACTAAGTATCTGAATCAGGTTTTAAAACCAGGTATGTTTAATTCCATAAATCTGTTTATGCAAACTACCCTATGTTTGCAGCCTACTTTTATGCATAAGATTGATTCCTTGATATGAATTACCAATACCTTGCCCTTGTAAAAGCAAGTAACCTGCAGTATAAATATTTGATATGAAAAATCCTGCAAATATCACAATACAGAAATATGTAGGTTAAATTAAAACATACGCATTTTCAAAAATGGAATAAAATATTAGGTTTGCATTTTCTTTGAGAAAATTTTCCATGATTTTTCTTTTTTTCAATGATGAGGTTCAATATAATGACTATTTTGCTTGTTTAACTCAATCTTTCTGACCTCCTAACATCTTCAAATAGTACATATTCTTTGATCTAATTTACATAAAATCCCAAATCTCACAAAATTAATCTAATCAGGATGGTGGTTACATTGACAGGAATTGGTATTGACTGGAAGATCACGCGAGAGCTGGGGTTTTGATATGTTCTGTTTATTGATCTGGATACTAGTTACAGGGGAGTTTTCACCTAGTGAAAATCCATTGAGCTATAGACTTGTCATTTGAATGATTTTATAGTGTACGGAATTTATGTTTATGGAGATAAAACAAAAACAGTTCTGACATTTGGGGCCTGTTTTTTCCCCCTTTAATATCATGTTAGTGGGAATGATGTAGTTTAATGTATAAGTTCTATTGCGTATATTCTCAATCTTCTATGATTGTCTACAAATGAATATATCTCAATTCATCTATTCTTTTGTTGATGGAAGTTTAAGTGGTTTCCAGTGTTGGGATGCTACAAACAGTACTGATATTAACATTTTCAAATCTATAAATATATGCAGTTCTGCTAAGTTTATATCTAGGGGTAGAATTGCTAAGTCATTAAGCATGCATGTGTTCATCTTTAGTGGACAAATCATGTTCAAGATCTGACAATTTGACATTGTTGAGAGAAATTATGAAGACCATAGCTGGAGAGATATGCTCTGTGCATCTGTTCATAGGTGGGAAGACTCAGTGGTTAAAATATCAGCTCTCTGAAAACTGAATATTAAATTTTCAAAACTGTAGATTTGAAGTAGTCTTGATAAAAGTCCTAGCAATATTTTTTCATAGAAATTGATGTTATTTCTAAAAATTCACATACAAATGCAAAGGACTTAGAATAGCCAAAATAACTTTTTAGAAGAATAACAAAGCTTAAAGAATAACATTACCCAATTTCAAGAATTTTTATAAAGCACACTATTTGAGATTGTTTGGTATTAGTATGGAGATAAAATAAATCAATGAAACAGCATAAAGAATCCAGAAAAAGACCCGTACGTATATGGACAATTGATTTTCAATGAAGGGGCATATGCAATTTGTGGAGAAAGGGCTGTCTATTTAGTACATACTGCAGGAAATATTGAAACTCTATATGCAAAAAACTGAACTTCAATCCATATGAACTTTCATACATGTACTAAAAATTGCTCAAAATATATTATAGACCTAAATGTAAAATTTAAAACTATAAAACTTCTGGATAAAAACTTATGAGATGTTTTTGATTTTATCCCCTCCTCAAAAATATTTCTTATACACTACAACAAAACCATGATCCATAAAAGAAAAAAATGATAAACTTGATATCATAAAAAATAAGAACTTCTCCTTTTCAAACAGGTCTCTTAAGAAAATGAGCAGACAAACCACAGACATTAAAAAAAAAAAGATATACAAATCATCTACACTGACAAAGAATTTTAACTAGAATGTATAAAGATATCTTAATGCTTGGCAACAACAACCACAACAAAACAAACAACCCAACAAAAAAGTGGCAAAAAGAACAGATACTTCGTCAAAGAAGACATATGAAATGACAATATGCATATTAAGGGAGAATAAATTAAAACACAAGGAGAGAAGCCGCATTCCTTACAGAAGCATGTCTCATGATCACGGGGCCAGAGAGTGCAATTCCCCAGGAAGAAACTAAGCAACTGGCAAAAGAAGATATGCTGGCAACTGCCATTCATCTGTCCTGGCTCCTGTCTATGTATCAACATTCAGACAGTTGAATCGAGTGTATTTGTAAATAGAATTATCTTAATGGAATTCTGAAAATTACTGTAGAAATGTTTCTACCTCTAGGGAACACCTGACATTGGAATAAACTTTCTTGCCTCGAGTATTACCAAAGACTAAACTCATCTGATGACACGATGTGTGGATTAACCAGTCAAGCAAGAGGACTGACCAGCCAAATTCAGAAATCCATAGAATCCGAGGCATGTTTTTAAAACCATGGTGCACATCTTATGAGCTCTTACAGGATGTGCAAACCTGTATGTGCTACACAGGAATCTGTCATTCTAGAAAACATTCCTAGTCTCCCCTTCCCAGTCCTTCATGAAATTAAAAGTACATTTGTACATTGTAAGAATAGTAAATCTGTAGATTCGGCATTTATAGCTAGTTTCAGACTTCCAGACTCATTTCAAGGAGGCTTATTCTCTTGCAAAAGAGCTAATAGAATTGCTGGTATGTTTTGCATGGACCCTTTTGTGGATGAGGATGATATTTTGAATATGGTAATAGTAATTCCTTCATTGTTGGATATCTGCTCTAATTTCCAGTAGGGACAATGCATTTCATGCCAATACTTGGAAGCTTATAATTAAGCAAAACCTTAAGCACCAGTCCCTTATAAAGAGCCAATTGAAACACAGAGATATAATTACTAGCTTGTATGAAGAAATCTTCTCCTTCCATTCTTATATACAGTTAGCCAAGCAGATAACTTAGACACACAGGATAATGCAAACTCCAGATTACATCATGAAACATTCAAATTATGCCATTTCTTTGCCAACTCCTCTTTACACTAGTAAATTTCTTCGCTTCCTCTCTGATTCTCGTACATTGTGCCAGTTTTACCTTTAGATACGGGCAAGTTTCGTCCATAATTTTTAAAGCACAGCAAAAGGAAATATCTGGTGCTTTTCTAGTAACACTGGATCCACACCCAGAGTTATTACTCAGCTTCTCACACCAAACACTGGTATAATCGGTTTGGGTCTATACATTAGACCTGCTGTATGAGATACAGTTTCCTCAGTGTCTGCTTCTTGTTGTCATTATGGATAAGCTCCTTCTCAGCCAGTGGATGCGCAGACTCTGCGGTGCATAGAAAATCCAGTCTCAGAAGTTATAGCTAGGATATCTCTACTCAAAGCCATTTCTACAGTTGTGAGCAGTGTTCTAGTAAACTCTCTCTACCTGTTCATTTACAAGGTGTGAAGAGCAAAGGGTAGCCAAGGTTTCTGCCGATCTTTATAAGTATGCTTGTTTTCATCTGTGAATGTTTATGGCTTTCTTCCTTCCTTAACTGTTTGCTAAACTGCATGTTACTATGTTGAATGCTGTGTTTAGTGCCAAAATGATCACTTCATTGTTACTTATGGATGTACAGTGTTTCCTTGTGATTGTTGAACTCATTGCAAACCTTTGTCACCAATAGTGGCTCATTTAATAAAAATATTTCCCTGGAGAATGTTATCAGTCCACCAACCTGTCCATAATGTTGAGACATCTCTTCTTCTTCATGGCCCCACCCCATCAGGTAGCGTTCATGCAGAAAATTTCCCCCAAAGAAAGAGAAAATCTGATTCTGTGGTAATATATTTCCTTCCAGGCTTTATCTGTTGACTTTGGGAAACAAACTATTAACAAGGTCACAAAAGTAGGCACCGCACCTTGTAGGAAATGGCTGAGTAGGAGTCACACTTTGGGAGAACCTGAGTCTCTGAATATTTTCTGCTTTGCTTGCTGCATATAGTTCTTCTAGCAAGACTTTGGATATTGAACAATAAACTGAAATCATGGAAATTGGTAGTCAACTTTGGCTTTTTAAAAATATTGAAAAGGTAACAGCTCAACCTTATGTTCAAAAGACACAGCATTTTACTTCCACTGTTGGGATTTTTTCATTCAAACTCTAGACTCTCAGCTGATGAGTCAGGTAGTAACTTTGCAGACCTCACTACTTATACTAGAGCCTCTTGCCCATGTTCATTTGGCAATGCTGGATTTGATATCTTCTCTAGCTATGAGGACAAAACTTTTATACCTCAAACTATCCAGGACAAAACTCCAGCTGACCTGTCTTGTATTTTTGCTTCACTGCAACCTTACAGGAACTAGATACAAGGACCGCATACTTTGGAGGCATGTACTCAGTTTGCCAAGGAAAGAAATTATAAAGAAAGAGCTCAACAGGGTGTCTGTTCTGAAGAAACTGAGGAAAAAGTTGTACCTTTTCTTTAGAAGTCCAGATTTGTAGATGGGACTGAAGTTGCTTGAGTGGAATGTGATAAACTGAAAAAAAGCAACTTTTCTGAGGACCTTTTGCCAAAATGACTATTGAAAAACAAGTGGTCATCTTTATGGTCTTGTGCGAAAAGATCCCATACAAAATCCCACCTGGAAGAATTCAATTCAGTGTAACAAACAGAACACAGGCTTCTAAGTTATTAATCCCACAGTCTCCTGATCCAGACTTGCTTCTAATGAAAATGGAGGCACTTCTGGAAAAGATTGGCGAACTAAACTGTGGTACACTCTAGAGTGAAACTTGAATGGACTGGACTATGTTATCACTTGACAGAAATGGGCTTGATGCTTTGTCAACCTACAATGTATTTTGTAAGTGAAAATACTTACGTGATTATGTCTCTACGTTTTCTAACATATATGAAATCAATTTTGTAAAGTTAAGAAAACACATCAAGATATAATGATACATTTAACAGAATGGCTAAAATGTAAACATCTGTTATTACCAAGTATCTGTAATAATTTGTATGAACTCGGTGTCTCATACACTTATGGCGGAAACCAGTTTGGTAATTTCCTAAATATGTGAACATCCATGCCATGTGATCCAGTCACTCCATTTCTGTGATTTACCCAAAATAAATGAAATCATATATCCATATAATGACTTGTACATGAATGTCCATATCAGTCTTATTTGTAATGGCCCAAAACAGAAAAGAGTCCAAGTGTCTTTCAACAGGTCGATGGTGAAACAAACTGTGATAGGTACAGTTATAAGTTAATTCATATAATAATGATGAATGAACTATTGAAACATACAAGGAAAGGATGAATCTCAAAATTCTCGGACTGTATGAGATAAGCCAGAAAATATGTGTGCATACTGTATGAATCCATTTATATACAACTCTAGAAGATGCAAACTAACTATAGTGACAGAAAGAGATCAGGAGATAACTTTGTGGAAGGGAGTTGGGGGGTAGGTGAAAGTGGTAGGGATTACAATGGGGCACAAGAAAGCTTTTCTAAGTGAATAATATATTCATTATTTTGATTATGATAATGGTTTCATATATAATGTCAAAACTTATCAAAATATAACCTTTAAATTAGTAAAGTTTACTTTCTGTCAGTAAATCTATTAAAATATAAAAGAAAGGAGGCAATAAGGAAAAAAATAACCCTCAAGGAAAACATAAAGCTTAATTTAAATTATTCTAAGAATCCATATGTGAACAAGCTGTTAAATTGCTTTAGGAACTCCTACTTACAAACATGATTTTTTTTTTTCAAATTAGAATTTGGTAATGGCACTTTTCCAAATTGTCAAACTGCTGTTAGCTCAGGTTATTTTTAAATATGTTTTCTAAAAAAAAGTCTTAATAAATGGTGCTTCTCATAACTCAATATATTTCCATCTCTTAGAATTCAGTCTATGTAAGACTAGACAATAAATCAATACAACTGCATCCTTAAGGATAAATAGGTTAATGGTGAATTGAAGAAATCCATTCAGCCAGTAAACATTCCATCAGAAAAATGACAGTAACTGTCATTAAAACAGATAATATAAAAGCACGTATTGAAATGTGGTTTTTGTTCCTATTTGTTAATTTTGTTTGGTCTTCAACTAAATATTATAAATCATTTTTATGTGTAAGTTTCTAAATATCTGTATGAATATCTGTATGAACATCCTGAATAGAGGGAAGAAAAATTGTGATTTCTGTGATCCCAACTCATTTGATATCAATTCTTTCATGTCACAAACATTTAATTTGCAACAATAAGTGAAGAGCCTCTGCTTAGGTACTGCATAGTGAGAGAAGTAAATAACTGAATGGTTTGTTAGAGAGACAATTAGAGAAGCAAAAGATTACAGTACAATATAGTGAGTACTCTAATAGAGGTATATGGAAATGAGGAAGCATGGTGGAAAAGTATAACAGAAAAATCGTTAGACTTGAAATAAAGCCCAGGTTTAATCTTGTCTATGCTGCTTAATGGCTGTAACTTTAATCAAACATAGTCTCCCTTATCCTTAGCTTGCTCATTTGTAAATTGGGAGAAGATGAAAGTTATTTCAAGTAATTATGAACATTAAATTAGCTATACTTGGCAGAAAAGGAGACAGACACAAAGCATGAAATACCACTAACTACATAGTTGATTTTAGGTCTAAATCTAAATAGAAGCACAGTGAAGGAAAGATAACTTTGCTTGAGTAAATCAAAGAAAATTTCTGTAAAGATGTGGATTTTTATTTAAACTGGTGTTCGCTAATAGTGGTTTCAGAATTTGGTGGATAAGGAAATGATTATGTTGAGAACAAGGAAATAATGCCTGCCCTCACTGTTTCTATTCAGTGTTGTAATGAAAGTCTAGTGTATTGCAAGAAAGCAACAAAAAAATATTTTTTATAGAAATAAGAAGAAAAATTACATTGCAGATGAGATCATTACATTCTCAGAAAATTCTGAGACATATACAAATTATGAGAGCTAATAAGTGGATTATCAAGTACATAAAAGGGAAGATTAACACACAAATATCAGTGTATTTTTATATAATAGGAGCAAATGATAGGAAAATTAAATAGTCTATTTGATTTATTTTTATCAATAAATTTATTATATTTAGGAATAATTTTAATAAGAGATAGGTTTAAAACTACAAAATACACCTGAGAAAAATTAAAGAAGACAAAAAATAAAGGGATGTACATCATGACTTGGAAGACTCAACATTGTAAATATACCAGTTTTCTCCAAATTAATCTACAGATTCAGTACAATCACAATAATAATTCCGGCAGGCTATTTAAAAAAAGATAAGACAGACAAGGATATACAAAATGTATTTGAATACTTAAAGTGTCTATTATTTCCAAAAAGAATTTTGATGGAGAAAGAAGTTGAAGGATTTATGCTACCTGATTTCAAGATTTATTATAACTCTGGTGAATAAGGCCTTGGAATGGTGGCATGAGAACAGGCACTGACATCAACAGAAAACAATAGAGTTGAGAAGTAAATCTAAGAATATATGTTCAAGGGTTTTTCAACAATTTTATCAATTTTATTCAATGGTGAAATAATAAACCTTCTCAAAAAAAGTCTTGCAATAACTGTGCATGCAGATGTAAAATTAAATGATCATCAACAGCTACCATCCAAAACCTACAAAAAATAACTAGAATTATATCATGATCCTAATAATAAAAGTTGTAGGAGAAAACATAGGAGAAATCTTTGCAATTTCAGAGTAGAAAAACTTTTTTAGACTGGACCTGAAAAGTATAACTCATAAAGGAAAAAAATAACAATGGACTACATCAAATTTATAATGTCTCTTCTTAAGAAGGCACCATTTAGTAAATTAAATGATAATTCAAAATTTGGCAAAATATTTCACTTCATATGTTAACAGATAAGACTTATGACCAGAATATATAATGAACTCTTCCAAATATATAAAAAGATAATCAATTACTTTCTTTTAGTAAATAGACAAAATATTTGAACATAGATTTTATAAAAGCATATTAATGCCCAATAATTATTTGAAAAGTTCCTCTTTTTCATCAAGAAATTGGAAATTAACATTGAGATATTGAGAAACAAACTAACATGATTGAATAAAAAGATTGACATATCATTGTTGGCAAGGATATGGAGCAAATAGAACATAAATACATTTCTTGACAGAATGTAAAATGATAAATCATTTTGAAAAATTATTTTTGCATTTCCTATGAATTTGTAACATGATCCACACATATGACAAAACAAAATGAAATCTAATATGCACATAACACCTTGTATGCAAATATTTATACCATTTTATTAATAATATACAAAATCAGGAACAAACCCATGTGTCTATCAATAAGTAGAGAGCTAAAAAATTGCAGTATATCCATTCAGTTTAAAACTATGCAGGAACAGAAAGAGAGGGAAGTGAATACTGATTGAAGAAGCAATACTGAAGAATCTCAAAATTATGCTATGTAAAAATAACCAGTACAAGAGTATCTACTACATGATATGAAGTTCTATAAAAGTCAAAGCTCTTCTTTGATCACAAAATACATATTCTTTACCTGAGACTGGGTTTTGACATACACATAAGGGGCTGCTGACTCCAGTAGAACATGTATGAACATAATAAATAGTTGACATATGCCTTGATTGTAATAGTGGTGATAGGGATGTATTAATTAATCACAACTCTTCAAAATGTAAACTTAAAATATATGAATATAATGTATTAAATTATACCTTGAGAAAGTTGGTTTCAAAATAATTTTACCTATTAAAGTTTAATATTTTAAATCCAGATCTTTTTACTTCTCTGATCTTTTTACTTCTTTCACAACTGGAACTGGTTAAAAATAGATCCTTGGATGTTTAAAATGGGTAAATGAGTAGACTCTGGATATGAAATATTTTCTTCCCAATTTATTACTTTTCCAAGACCTAAATCTTCTTAGAGAGGCACATCCACACTTCCCCTTTTACCTCCCAGCAGAAATGTATACACCAGAATCTTTGTACTCAGGGTCCCATCACTTGGTTCTCTGGCATCCAAAGCCTTTCTGTTCTCTAAGTTCAAATTGCTTCTTGTTGAAACAGAGGGATGCTTTCCTTTTCCACATTTTCTGAGGCTCATAGAGCAGGGGAATGTTTGGGATGGTGCCCATGTTCTTTCCACTATAGAATAGTCCCTTCAAGCCCTTTTGGTTCGGAATACTTCAGTGAACAATTCCATCATAGAGTTCTCTATACCCAAAACCAAAACCAATCCTCAAATATAACAGAGCCCCAAACTCTAGGAGACCCATGTCAAGTTCTTCAAAGTATTCTGCCCCACAATCGTCTCCATTCTAATGGCTACACAATAGCAACCTTGCAGTTCTACAGCTCAGAAACTATTTGAAAGTAGGTGCCTGTATTTTCTTCTTGTAGGAATTCTCAATATCCACTAACCATTTTCACACTTAGAGCCTTTCCCATTTGTTTGAACACCCTCTTATTTCTCTCACATGAAGCAAGGGAGTTACTTTTCACCATGAACACTGCAAAGCATACAAGTTAAATAAATATCCCTTCCATGTCCTCCTAAGTCATCTCCTATCATAAATTGAAGATTCAGGATAGTGGTGAAATATCAATAGTCACTAGACCATTTCTGGCACTTCCAAGTAAGGTCTGTGGGAAACCATGATAGTGCATTGGTATCTCTACATAATTGAGACCTACCACCTGTTTTCCACTTTTAAGGACGTTAATTGTACTTAGTGACAAGGTAGGGCACTCTCATACTCTGCTACATAGCTTGTTGTTATTTATATGGCTGTTTTTAACTTTTAAAATCTGAAAGTTATAGGCAAGAATCGATATTCAAAGTTCAAAATGTTCAGCATTTTACAAAAGGTAAAGATGCTTAACTTTTGATTTTCTAAGTAGTATTTTTTTTTCAAGAAATATGACAATTTCCATTATTGACTACTGTTTTAGTTTCCTGGGCTGCTCAAAGCAAATACCATGTAGTGAGCTGACTAAAACAATTGGAATTCATTAGCTTACGTTTTGATGTTAAGATAGAAGTCCAAATCAAGGCATCAAGAAGGAATACTTTCTCCCCAAAGATTGTGGCATTCTGGGGCTGGTTGCTCTTGATCTTTGGTTCCTCTATCACATGACAACATCTCCTGGTCTCTGTCTTCTCTTTCAAGTTCCGTTGATGTGCAGCTTCTGGCTGCTCCCTCTGTGGCTTACTCTCTCTGTTTGAATTTTACTCTGCTTATAAACAACTGCAGTAATAGAATTAAGACTCATCCTGACTGAGGTGGGCCATACCTTACCTGCAGTAACCTTATAAAGTGTCCTACTTACAATGGTTTCATACCCACAGAAACAGATTAAGTTTAGGAACATGTTTTTCTGGGGTACTTCCAGCTCCCAAAAATCACAACTACTATTAATAATAACCCATTAATATAGAAGTATCAAATCATCCTTTTAAGGGAACTGTTTGCAATAATTCTTCATAATTTTGATCTATAAAGTTTTTTGAGAATCTTAAAAACTATAAAACCTCTACTTGCATACTATGTTTACATACAAGGTCAATGGGTTTTCTCACCTTCTGAAATCTTTTGCATTATGGACACTGTTAAATCTCTGTCCTAGAAACTATGCCTGAATGAAAATGAAAATGAGTAGCAAAATATGCAACTTCAAACCACTAAAAATTGGGAATAGTTTTATGTCTAATCCTTCCATAGAGGTCATCACTTTAAAGAGTTCATTCCTCTAGCCTCATAAGATTGTCACCCTAGCCCATTTTCTTTCTGACCCCTATATTTCATTCATAGAGGTTTGATTATAAAAGCAGGTTTCAAACTCACATTTTCAACTATGAGTATCATGCAGCATTTAAATAACGTTTCCAAAGCTGCTACTTGATGACTGTTCTAGTTTGCTAGCTGCCGGAATGCAATATACCAGAAACAGAATGGCTTTTAAAAGGGGGAATTTAATGAGTTGCTAGTTCACAGTTCTAAGGCCGAGAAAATGTCCCAATTAAAACAAGTCTATGGAAATCTCCAATCAAAGGCATCCAAGGAAAGATACCTTGGTTCAAGAAGGCCGATGAAGTTCAGGG
>PVIY010056335.1:0-13350 GCA_004026745.1 Myrmecophaga tridactyla | reverse complement strand
TTTTTGAGTGTTGATCTTGTAACCTGCCACTTTGCTGTACTCATTTATTAGTTCTAGTAGTTTTCCTGTGGATATTTTGGGGTTTTCGACATATAGTATCATATCATCTGCAAACAGTGAGAGTTTTACTTCTTCTTTTCCAATTTTGATGCCTTGTATTTCTTTTTCTTGTCTAATTGCTCTGGTTAGAACTTCCAACACAATGTTGAATAAAAGTGGTGATAGTGGACATCCTTGTCTTGTTCCTGATCTTAGGGGAAAAGTTTTCAGTTTTTCCCCATTGAGGATGATATTAGCTGTGGGTTTTTCATATATTCCCTTTATCATGTTGAGGAAGTTCCCGTCTATTCCTATCCTTTGAAGTGTTTTCAACAGGAAAGGATGTTGAATTTTGTCAAATGCCTTTTCTGCATCAATCAAGATGATCGTGTGGTTTTTCTGCTTTGATTTGTTGATATAGTGTATTACATTAATTGATTTTCTTATGTTGAACCATCCTTGCATACCTGGGATGAATCCTACTTGGTCATGGTGTATAGTTCTTTTAATGTGCTGCTGGATTCAATTTGCTAGAATTTTGTTGAGGATTTTTGCATCTATATTCATCAGAGAGATTGGTCTGTAGTTTTATTTTTTTGTAATATCTTTGTCTGACTTTGGTGTGAGGGTGATGTTGGCTTCGTAGAATGAGTTAGGTAGCTTGCCCTCCTCTTCAATTTGTTTGAAGAGTTTGAGCAGGATTGGTACTAATTTTTTCTGTAATGTTTGGTGGAATTCACATGTGAAGCCATCTAGTCCTGGACTTTTCTTTTGGGATAGCTTCTTAATGACTGATTCAGTTTCTTTACTTGTGATTGGTTTGTTGAGGTTGTCTATTTCTTCTCGAGTCAATGTTGGTTGTTCATGCCTTTTTAGAAAGTTGTCCATTTCATCTACATTGTTGTATTTATTAGCATAAAGTTGTTCATAGTATCCTCTCATTACTTCCTTTATTTCTGTGGGGTCATTGGTTATGTCTCTTCCATTTCTGATTTTATTTACTTGCTTCCTCTCTCTTCTTCTTTTTGTCAGCCTCACTAAGGGTCCATCAATCTTACTGATTTTCTCATAGAACCAACTTCTGGTTTTGTTGATTTTCTCAATTGTTTTCATGTTCTCAATTTCATTTGTTCCTGCTCTAATCTTCATTATTTCTTTCCTTTTACTTGCTTTGGGGTTAGTTTGCTGTTCTTTCTCTAGTTCTTCCAAGTGGATAATTAATTCGATTTTTGCTCTTTCTTCTTTTTTGATATAGGCATGTAGAGCAATAAATTTCTCTCTTAGCACTGTCTTTGCTGCATCCTATAAATTTTGATATGTTGTATTTTCATTTTCATTTGCCTCAAGATATTTACTGATTTCTCTTGAATTTCTTCCTTGACCCACTGGTTGTTTAAGAGTGTGTTGTTGAGCCTCCACATATTTATGAATTTTCTGCCATGAGCTTTATATTTAAAGCACAGAAGAGCCATTGAAGAGTTTCAAGCAGGGGAGTAATTCAATCAAGAATACATTTTGGAAAAATTACTCAAGCTGCAATAGGAAGAATTGATTGGAGGGAGTCTAGTATGAAAAATTTTAAATAGCCCCCAATTCTCTTTAAATTTCTACACTATTAATGCCCATGGATCATAAACATAGTTATTTGAATTCTGTTTAGCCAGGCCATTTCCTCTCTGTCTCAGGAGCAGAGTTTTATTTGAGTCGCAGGAGCTTTCTCAAGAGCTGTAGAATTACTCAATATCATTCCATGGTTAATAACCTCTAAAGAAGGGGTACATTTAGTCTGTTCTTTTCTCTACAAATTGAAAAAAAATACCTTTTTTTAAATTCAAAGATAGGAATTTGCCTGGTCATACTGAGAGAGGCAGAAATTTAGGAGGGTTCTATTTTCTGAGCTATAAGGGACTTTGAATTATGGTCAAATTTCTAGTAACATCCAAAAATGTTAAGGGAAAATCTCAAATCAGAGATCCTGAGGCTTCATTTTTTTAAATATTTCCAACATTCTACTTCAGTAGTGGCTTAAATGTGCCAGAAGGATGATTTGAATTTTACAGGGATGATCTGTCTTCACTGCCAGATACGATTCATTCAGTAAGATTGGAACCCTTGAAACTTAAATTTAAGTTGAGGTAAATGTTCCTCTTAGCTCCAATTATAAAATGGTCTATATACCTTGTGACTATGAGGTGGGGATTAAGGATACTTGATGGGTCAGTAAGGCAGAGGGTTGAGGAATAACGTTCATGACTTGGCCTCACAGTCACCTTAGGTAAGCTAAGCCAAGGGGCTGATAAAGTTAACTCAAAAGTGCCTCTCTGTACATTAACCCATGACCCTAAGAGGCAACATGTGGCTGGAGAGAGTAAACTTGGTACTCACAGTAAATATAAATTGTTTGGAGATATTTTTTGAGATTTATTATTTTTTTTGAGATTATGACTCAATTGTAAAATGGGACTGAATCTATATATTCCAATGTGTCTCCCTTTTCTATCAATATTTCACTCTATAATGAAAGGAAACATTTTTCTTTTTCTAGATATCACCTTAGGTGAGCTCACCTTAAAACTAGAAGACTCAATAGAGGTCCTTATTTTCAGTAATTCTTTCCCTTCAAATATGATGAAATAACCTGAAATTGTAAAGATATTATTTTGGAGAGCTAGAACTATCTCTGTAGAATGATCGATGAGGAATTGACTGGTTCTGTCTTGGAAAAGAAACAGAACTGACAGGATTTCTTGAGTCTCTGCTGTTCTTGTTGACAAGTGCTAAGCTTTTGATAGAATGAGAACTACGTTCCAAGGTTTGAAGTCTGGTATAAATATTTCAACATAGCAAGCTTCCATTTGGCAGTTTGGCATTCAGGTCTGGTAGTGGGCAAGCCTCTTGGAAAAATGGTTGAGTCTGAATAATATGCCTCTCTCTCTGGTTCAGGAAGGGGCTGGGGAGGAAGCAGCAAGGAAAGGGAGGGGACATAACATTTATTGAATACCTACTATGTTTTTTACTGTTTTGTTTATTTCTTGAAAATCTATTTTCTTTTCATTATAATGAAAATCCTAGAAAGCATTGGTTGTTATAAGAATTTTACCAAAGAAAAACCAGCATCACAGAAGTTAGGCAAATTGTCCAAAATTACACATCTGAGAAATGGCAAAATCTGAATTTGTGCCCATGTCGTTCTTTCTCTGTTGATCATATCTTTCCTTGCTACCTGCGCCTTCCTTTTCCTCAACAGCAACAGCATCCATTTGCCCTTGGAGCCCATTTCAAAACTTTCTTTCAGTGAAATTATTTATTTTGACTTGTCATTAATTTGTCTTTTTACATGTCTGTGTTGGGGATGTTGGTAATCAACGTGGCCTATTGTGACAAGAACTTTGAATGCATCATTGGTGCATGGTCGCCTGAGACCCTGAGCCACCTTGAGGTTCTAAGTTTTCCTGACTTATACTATCACCACATTTGTTCACTATAACAGCTCTAGAAGAATATACAGTTGTAATCATTTGACAGACAAGAAAAGAGGAGCAGTAGAATTGTCCTGCAATTTTGCATCTTGAAGGAGACTTCTGACTAAATCCTACTTTGTTTTTAATGTAGCACACTATTCATTCTTCCCCAAACAAATGGAATAGGATCATCAATTTTTATTGTCCTGTGACCAGTCTTCTTAACTGCTTTTTCATGTTCATTCACTTAGTTATTCATTCATTTATTTGACATTCATTGATAGCTTGAATGCCTTTTATGGGATGATCACTGCTTTATACCTGAGGGAAATAAGAATGAAAAGCAGTCCCTATCTCACAAAGAACAAACATGATCTAGTGGATTCTTTGCATTGTGGTATCTGCCATTACTTTTGGTAACCTTGTTTGTCATTAAAATCTCTGCCTTTTGCTACCCTGATGCTCCATGAGATAAATCATAAGAGGAACAAAACATGTGTTTGAGTGAGGAAGGCATTTGAGAATCACCCAGACTGAGTTCACAGGATTGACACCTTATTTCCTGAAACAAAAGACAAAACAACAAATGATAAGAAGACACTTCTGAGTCATTGCTACCCTGTTATCAAGAAAAGAAGGAACAGTGAGTGCAGGTGTTGACAGGAACAGAAAGTGAGGTCAGCTGCTGGATTTCCAGTGCTTTCCTCATTCCCTCCTTCCAGACAAGGAATTGCTGGAACATGGAGTGTTAAGGTATCAGAATGATGTTGAGGTGAATATTTAATGATGGAAAACTTCCACAATGTATCATTCAAATAAAAACCAGCAGGTTAGAAATTATGTACAATATCATTTTGTTCTTAAGACAATAAATATATGTCAATGTATATTAAAAAGTCTAAAATTACATAGTATGGAATGGTTATCTTTGAGAGATAAGATTATGTATTTTTTATTTTCTTCACTCAAATTTTCTGCAATAAAGAGTCATTGTTTTTGTCAAATAATGCATGAAATTTAAATCATGATAGCTTAAAAAATTGTTGTTAAGAAAACCAAGATCAATTAAAAGTACAGCAAATTTCCAACCAAAAGTTACCTGTACTGGTAATTAGACTGAAGAAGGAAGCAATCAAAATAACAAGAAGAACAATCCATAATCTAACCACAGGGCTCAGAAAGAGGATGGAGGAACTTCTCCAAATGGTTTATATAAGACCCTGTTGCTCCATCTGAGATAGTTAACACAGACTCAAATTCTGTTAGTACGTACCCTTACTCTAGGCATTGTTATAAAAACATTGAGTCTGAAGAGGTCTATATATCTTGGGGCTATGGGCATGAGTTGGGGATTAAGGATTTCTTGATGGGTCAGTAAAACAGAGAGTTGAGGGATAATGTTCATAACTTGAGCCTCACAGTCACTTCAGGTAAGTTAAGTCAAGGGGCTGATAAAGCTAACCCAGAAGTGCCGCTCTCTACGTTACTCCATGACCCTAGAAGGCAACATCTGTCTGAAGAGCGAGCTTGGTATTCACAGTAACTATAAATTGTCTGGATATATTTAACTTATTATTTTTTTGAGATTATGACTCTTATAAGGCTATAAGGAAAAGATGTGAGGAACTTGTTCTCCTTTCTTCCCTTTCTCCTTTTTTCTCTCCCTCTGTCTGTTCTTCCTACTTTTCCCTTCTCCCTTTTTCAAGCACACCCTCCTTTGCTTCCAAAGACGTTTGTTGAGCAACTACTTTGTCATGTCTATGTGAGGCACTAGGGACACCAATGAATACAAAGGGCCTAGTATCTCTCCTGAAAAAAAAGGGGCAGCGAGGTTGTCAGAACACTCACCAAATATTGCAATCTGGGACAGGATTTGAACTCTCCAAAGTTTTTGCACCAAGAACAGAAACTTTTCCTAGGTACTTCTGCCCATGTAATCAAATGAACTTTGCAGTTGAATCTTTAATTTGGCTTCTAGTAGCTGTCAGCTTTGAGAGCTTGGAGATGCTTCTAGTCTCCAGTGACAGCTCCCTGTGCTTCCAAAGCTGCCCCCTAAGGCAGACTGAATTTTGCAATAACATACGAATAAGGAAGAAATGAACAAAGGAAGGATTTTTTTCACTCTAGATGATTTTTAATAATGCTATAGTTCCTCTTAGTTTTGAACTTCAAGCAGACTCTTCTGGTTTTGCTTATAGTTTTTACAAGAAGACCAGGAAAACTTGTTTACAAAACTCAGAAAATCATATGTAAAACCAACTCTTATATATCAGGAGTTAGTAGATTAAGGAAAAGACAAAGCAAAGGTGACCTTATAATTAACAGGTAGTTGCGAGAAAGTAACAATTCAAAACCAAATGTTCTTGTCAGAGAGACCTGGCCTTGTGCAGAAAGCTATGGGGGCCGTGCTAGACAAATGACCTGACAAAACTTGCTTTGTGTTTTGGAAAATCCTGAATACCTCTTCTCTTTATCCATCTCAACCTCAGCCAGGCCATTCATCATTTAATTCAAATATTTATTTATTTAACATTTATTGATTGCTAACTATTCAGCAGGCACTTGACTAAGCATAGAAACACAAAGATGGATAAGAAAAAAATCCTGACTCCGCATTATAGGGGAAAACTGACAACCTCCCTCCTCCCGATCCTCACAAAGTGACTTTTGAGACAGAAAATTATATAGGTTGCCATGGAAATAGGGCCATGGAACCTTGAAGTTGCCTGGGAATTTGGAGAAAACTTTTCAGTTGAAAACTAAATTTATCAAGAGAAGACCTGACTGGGTGGACCTAGAAGGGAGAATATTCCAAGCAGAAGTTGTAGCATGGACAAAAACATATGATGAGCAAGAACTCATCAATGCCAAGGTACTTTATACAGTTCCTACTCTAAGCACACACAATATTTGTCAAGAGTAGTAGAAGAGGGCAGGCCACAGTGGCTCAGCAGGCAAGAATGCTCGCCTGCCAGGCCAGAGGACCCGGGTTTGCTTCCCGGTGCCTGCCCATGTAAAAAAAAAAAAAAAGTAGTAGAAGATAACAGGGATATTTTAGGGCCAGTTGGGATACAGCCAAATTATTGACTTGACAAATTGAATCAAGAATTTTTTCTAGGGTCAGTTGTTATATTAAGGAGTAAACAGTCAGTTTACATAAACACCTAAATCCTTCAAAGGTAGAGAGTATATCATATTTTCTTTGTATTGTCAGTGTGTAATGTAGTGCTTAATATATAGTAGCTATTTGATATATGTAGACCTTTTAGACAAACTAGAGAATAAGTCATTGGCTATGTTGAATCATTATTCTAAATGGGGAAAGTAGAGAGAAGGGTGGAATATTGAGTTCCTACTCTATGCCAGGCACAGTATTAGGAGGCTTACTTATGTTATGCTAATAAATTTTCACAATAGCATCTTGGGGTTATGCTCTCCTCATTTTTCAGAAGAAGTGTTTGAAGTTTTGGCATGTTAAGTACTTTACCGTGGTCACACAGCTAATATATGGCCAGAGGCAGGATTCACACTCATATTTTTCCACAACCCACTGTTTCTACTTCTAGTGGCAAACCTTTGCTGAAATTTCTGCTGCAGTACTCTGGGAAGAATGCTATAAATGTGTAAATTTATAATTAGAACATAATATAAAATTTCACAATCAGGTGCTAAGTTCTGTAAAAGTTTAGAGGAGTGGAGTTAAAAATTATATTTTGTAAGCCAAAGAACAACTTGTAAATGATACATGAAACACAATTCATGTATAACAAATGGGACAGCTAAATAAATGATAACGTTGTATTTAAAGCAAATGTTTCTGAAGTGCTATCGTTAGGTAGTTGATTTACTGGGTTCTGGATATTTTAAATGTGTAGTTGATGACTCACTTGGCCTCCAAAGAGAATGTATAAATATAACAATTGTGGAGGAGAGGGTGCTTCTAGAGTGCTGCTCAGAAAGCCTTGGGTAGTAGTTTGGGCTGGCTGCTCCTACACCCTCCCAGCTCCCACAGCTCATCCTCACTAGGGCAGCACTGGCATCTTATTTTCATACATTTAGCTTTGTTGTGTGTCCTTTTCATTTTCCAAGTGTCCTTTATATTTTCTAGGGCTTATAAGGATGTGATCCTTTTTTCTTCTTTTTCTTCTGTCTCAGGCCAAACTAATATTTAGCCAAATATGTCAAGAAGCTCTACTACCTCTGCCCTCTGAGTCATGAACAGTGACTGGCTCCATGAGCTTTATACCCCAGTTCCCACATGCTTCCAAATGTGCATATTTACTGGATGAATCAATGGTGTGGAGGAGGAATCCAGATAGAAAGGCCCTTCCCACTGCTTGTGTAGTCTCTCCATGACTTCCCTACCACTCAGTCTTGGGGGCCAGCCAGCCATAGCATTGTGTCCTGAAATGAAGAGGAGTTCCACCTAATGTCTTGTTGCCAGAGGTAGCAGAGATAAAACCTCCCACCCCACCCACACCCACACAGAAAATGATGTGCTTTCTACTCCCTACAATGTAAATTTGGAAACCACTCATGAGTTTTAAGTATGATCTATTGAAATATCCTAGTACAATTAAAAGAGGGCCATATTTTTTAATCTGGGGACCACAAACCTGCCTTATGTAATCATAATAATAAAACATAATGCATATGAATCCCCCAATCCAAGGTAACATAATAGGTCCTCAACAGATATTTACTTACAATAAGTACTTAACTATTGTAATTATGATAAGGATGATAATATTAGTGATGATGACAACAAAGAAGAATGTATTCTAAGCTTGACACCTAACTCTATCCCTGAACTAAAGATTCTATTACATTTCACGTTTAAAATTTAATGAAAAAGAGAAAGAGAAAATATTCATAAGGTTAGTAGATTTCAGCTGTGATTATTTTCTTATAATCTAAATGAATATTCAGCCTTTCCATGACTTGATTTTATTTCATATGTTAAACCACAGCCTGTCCCATCACTGGAAAGGTGCAGGGTTTGATGAATCATGAAAACAGTCAAAACTTTGTATAACCTCAAACTTCATATTTTCTACCTAACGATATTTTTAGGAAATTGTCTGCCACTTGGGTCTTGAATGAAGGTAATCTAGGCCAATTGTGTTTCTCTGTGAAGTTTTAATATTTCTATTATTTTCCTCCAATAGAAATGAGGTCTGGAATTTAGTTAGGAGATTTATTTTGCAGATCACAAGATTGGGTTCTCAGAGTACCTGGAAAGTTATGAGCAGCTACTCCCAGAAGAAACTCCAGACTTGATTTGATTTCTAGGTGACACTTATAGAGTAACCTTGGATAGAGAAACTGCGTAATTAGCCTAGTCTTGATGGGAACTAGACATAAGTGATGCAGAAGCAACTTGTATAGAAAAATTGGGGCAGGCAATTTGTAACCCAGCCCAGTTTCTGCTTCCAGTTTCTAGTGCAGTTGTCAGCAGTGAATAAAGTATATTCTGATAAAGACTGATCTGTGGTAAATGGTTTCTTCGGATTGCACACTGGCTTCAGGGAGGAGAGGTGATATGCAAACTTAGCCTTGTAATTTTCTAAATTCAAAAGGGAACTGGATTTTGAGAAAAGGTTAGTCCCCTTTGGGGGGTGGGGCACAACTATATTGTTTGAGAATTTTACTATAATATTCTTAAGATGAAGAGTTGTATGGGGCAATATGGAGTATGTTTATTATTTGACCTGTGATGGTCCCCTAAACTGCTAGGGTTGAATAAGAGACATGATGCTTTGGGGAAGATTTAGTTGACCCAATCTCTAATTTTCAATTTCTCTCTCTATTTAATGGAAATGACCATGAGAAACTTTGAGATTGTTGTGAGGATTAACAGTAATGTATGAAACAGAACTTATATGGTGCCTGAGCAATATGTGCCAAGTGCCTGGTAGTTTACAGTTGGAGTTGTAGCTGGAGTGGTCATCCTTATAATAGTGATATAATAAAAAATAATAATGGCCTTTTGTTACATGTTCATGAAGCTTCAGGCAGTGTGTTAAAGATTTACATCTATCATCTTAATTATAGAAAGAACCCCCTGAAGTAAAATATTATTGTCACTCCATTCTAGGCTTAGTTTTAGGAACAGCAGTGGTGGAAGTGACGGTGATAGTTATAATAATAGTAGCCATGTTGTAACAGCGTTTCTAATGCCTCAGAATCTTCACAGACATAGCCCAGTATAAATACCAGAATTCTACCATACACTGAACTTTCCTGTTTCTAGAACCTGGATTTTGTCTCTTGATCTCTCTCCTCAGTCTTTCACCCAAGTTGAAGAACTGAACATGTGAATGGTAGACCATAAGCCACATTATTCAAAGTTTATTTCTTTACATATCAGCATTTTCTATTCTAGTAAGCATCTCAACAAATATTTACCTAGTATCTACTATGTATGACCACTGGGCTAAGAATTGAGGATAGAAGTATGAATGAGTTGCAGACCTGGGTTAGTTTAGAACATAGCAGAGAAGAATGGCAGGTAACCAAATGAAATACAATATAGTGCAATATGCACTGCCATAATGAGGTAATTGTGTAGCACATGGAGACAGAAATGTTCCCATCATAGTGGGAAAGCCATATGTCCATGGTAGGGGTTGGAAAGAAGTCAGAGTTAATTTCAGATTGATCTAATGGTTGAAATTACATAATTGGTCCATTATTTCCTTATTAAATATGATGTGTAAGGATTGTATTAAAACACAATCAAGATGATTATAAAAATATACATAGATACAATTCTTTGAGAATTCAAATGGAGAAGAGTGATATAGAGTTTGAACATGAGATTTGCATTCAGAAGACCCATGCAAGATACTAAAATGTTCTTATCCTCTATGTCCTCATCTGTAAAAATGTGATCAGAATATTCCTGCTGTACATCTGCCATACTTTCACAGATATAAAGTGCTACATAGCTATAAAGTGCTGTGTAAAATAGAAAATGCTGTATAGTCACCAATTAATTTTATTGTACAAAGCTGGATATGTCAGAAAAGATATCGTGGAATGTTGCTTGAACTGACCCTTGAAAGATAAGTTGGATGGAAAGAAAGAGCTTTTGTTGGGGAGATGAGGTCCCCAGTTTCCTCTCTTGTGAAGGTATAGGCTCACCACAGGGATCATCCTCCACAATGCTGAGGGAGCAGCAACAGTAAACACATGCAAGTAAGGGAAGTTGGCACTAAGTAAACTGGGATATATGCAGTCATCAGTAAGGAACCATTCAATGTTGAGCAGAACAATGGTATAATCAAAGAGTTATATTTTGGAGAATATTCTGCCCACTGTTCAGAGGAAGCAGTGGAAGGCAGAGAGATTGAATGCAGAGTTAAGTTAGGGGATTATAATTAATAAGGGCCTGAACAAGGGTAGAGGCCATGAAATTACAAAGAAGGAAGTAAATATAAGAGATATTGTAGTGATAGAACATCCAGAGATTGGCTTGTCCTTCATCCTTCTCTGTGATCGTGATAACCAACAAGACTTAAAGGAGTTTGATGAGGTGCCATAGTACTTAATATCTTCCATTTCTTCCATAATAGAACCCAACATGGCATTCAAGGCTTTCCATGCTCACTCCTTGATCTGACATCCTGATCCTTCATTAATTCTATGCTATAACCATTCCATTCTGCAGCCATGCTTTATGTTTTTCATATGCCATTTCTTCTGCCTGGTATACAGGTTCTTTCACACTGAATGCTCTCATCCCTCAATTATAAGCTAAATTGTTGCTTTTGTCATGAAGCCTCCCCTGGTACATGTTCTTCCCTCTACATCCAGAAGCAGTTAGAATCCTTGTCTCCTTCCTTGAGGCACCTAGCACATGTCACTGGTACTTCAGTTTCCCAAAATCAATATATATTTTTACAAAAGTTGGGACTTATTCATTCATCAGTACTGATATGTGACATACTCAGTCCAGTATGGGATCACTGTATGAGGATGAAGGAAAATGGTGGCTTCCATATTGAATGTCCAGCCACTCCTGTGATCAAACTGGTCGCACTCATAATACCCAACATCAGTAAACCTCTGCTGCTGTCAGAGCATGCTGTGAAGTCATGCTGTCAAGAAAAAACTATTTCTGGTGACAAAGTGGAAATTATACCAATTTATCTATCATACTTGTTAGGAAAGGAAATCAGTCATTTAAGATAAAGATAACTCCAAAATATAAATGTTTTTCTCTGACACAAAGGAAGACATTGCTATCAATCATATTGGCTTTTCCAGTGGTTGCTTTTGCAGCAAAATCCCTAAATACTAAGCAGTCCAGTCTCTAAGGAAAGATTGTTCAATAGTAATGTATAGCTCACAATGTCCTTTGATGTGAAATGTGGGGAAGAGGGGACCCTACCTTTTTTTCACTTACCTGCTGGCCTTTGCAGCGCCTAATAATAGCTTCAAGGAAAAAAAAATACTACTAATGCATAATTTCAATAAGCAAATTCCTATTTATAGGTTGTCTGTGCTTCCTCATGGAGGTAGGATTGTTTTCCTGGAAATAAATGCCTTTTAGACAATGCACTGATAATTTTTGCTTGGCAGTATTCAGAGCAAACGCTCCCCACCCCTCTTTCCCTCAAGCATCCCTGTGCATATACTCTCACCTCTGCACTGTTCCTAGGACACAGTTACTATTAATGTTGGACAGTAGAAGATCCTCATGAACCGAGTTGGGCTGACCTTCAGTCCAAGCCAGCAATTTGCAATAGCCCTTTTAGTAGCAGCTGACCAACCAGTCAGTAATCAGTCAGCAGCCCCTATTTGGAAGGGGCTGGATGGAAATTGGAAGTGCTCTTCCAAATTGCTCATGTGCTTATTTCTCTCTGAATATTTATTTGTGACCTTTTAGTGAGTTTCTCCTTATACCTAAATGAATTTTGATTCCCCTAAAATATTTGACTCAGTGAATAAACAAATGAGGTATACATGAGGCACCATAGAAAGCTCATTAACATTTCTGGCCAAATCATAATCCCATTCAGTGGTGGGTATCTATCTATCCCCACTTCTGCATATTCATACCACGGGCTGAACCCACCATCTTCTGCCGCCTGCCAATAGCCTCCTAATTAATCCCTTCCTTACAGTCATGCTTTTCTCCAGTTTATCCTTCTCATAGCAGCCAGAGTGATTTTCTATGCTGAGTTTTTTTCCATAAAGAAATTTTTGTACTTTTTAGTAGGTAATAATTGATAACTAAAAATCATGTATATGAAAATAATGAATTATAACAATAAAACATATTCCATGAACCCTTCCTCCAACTTAAGTATTAGAATTAATACTAATAACTTTGAAGATACCTGTGTACTACTCACTCCCAAATTCTAACTCCCTGCCTTCCTCTTCTGCAATTTGCTCTTCTCAGTAATATGTTTTTAAGCTTCACTGTGTGTAGTAGCAGATTATTCATTTTCCTGCTATATGATATTTTATTATGTAGAATATTATTTATTCATTTACCTATGTTTCTGTCAATGGATATTTGGGTTGTTTCAAATTTTTGCTGTTGCAAACAAAACAAAAGTTGTTCTTGTACATATTTTCTAGTAATCATGTGCAAGAGTTTCTCTTGCTATACATCCATACCTGGAATTTCTGGGTTATAGGTTTTTACCTGTTCAGTTTCATAAGATAATGCTAAATTGTCTTCCAAAGTGCATCAATTTGCATTCCTACCAGAACTGTTTAGCAGTTTACTTTCTTCACATCCTCACAAAACAGTGGCTCTTGGGATTAAGTATAAAAACTTTAGCAAAAAATCAAGACCCCAAGATCATATCTCTTCCCACCTCTCCAACCTTAT
>PVIY010056334.1:0-13347 GCA_004026745.1 Myrmecophaga tridactyla | reverse complement strand
AATGTTAAAATAAATTCAGCTTGAAATGCTAGTGGTAAATGAAAGCGAGGGGTAAGGGGTATGGTATGTATAATCTTTTTTTCTCTATTATCGTTTTATTTCTTTTTCTGTTGTCTTTTTATTTCTTTTTCTAAATCGATGCAAATGTTCTAAGAAATGATGAATATGCAACTATGTGATAATATTAAGAATTACTGATGTATATGTAGAATGGAATGAAATCTTAATTTTTTTTGTTAATTTTTTTAATTAATAAAAAAGTTTATAAAAAATAAAAATAAAAAAATAAGGATAATAAATAAATAATAGTAGGGGATAAAGGGTAAAAAATGGGTAGTTGAAATATTGGAGGTCAATGAGACAGAGGGGTAAGGGGTATGGGATATATGAGTTTTTTCTTTTTTCTTTTTATTTCTTTTTCTGGAGTGATGTAAATGCTCTAAAAATGATCATGGTGTTGAATATACAACTATGTGATGATATTGTGAGCCACTGATTGTATACTATGGGTGGACTCTACATGTGTGAAGAGTTCTCAATAAAAATATATTTAAACAAAACAAAACAATCCCTAATAAGGAAGCAAAGACCAGGTCTAAATCTTGCCTCTTAGTAAGCTGTGCAACCTGGGCCAAGTTACTTAATTTCTCTAATTTTCTCATAGTGTTGTTGTGGGGATTAGCAGATATAACAAAATAATTTTTAAAACAGTACCAACACTGTTCTTGGTGCTAGGGATACAGTGGTGAGCAAAGTAGCTAAAGACTTGGCCCTCCTGGAGCATATACTCCAACGGGGAGAGAGGCAATAAGTAAATATAAAATATAATAAAAGTTAGTGATAAGTGCTATGCTGAAAAATAAGGCAGGGTAAGGAGATAGAGAATAAGAGAGCCGCTATTTTAGAAAGGATATTGCCAAGCCTCTCTGAAGAGGTAACATTTAAGCAAAGTTCTGAATGAGGTAAGAGAATAGGCAATGTAGCAGAGGACCTCTGAGACTTGGATGACTCCAGATATATGGAAGGCATTTATATAGCTTTGGCAACTATCCCACGGTAAAAGCTAGATATATGTTAGCTATTACCATCCAGTTTAAGATAATATGGAACTCAAGTGTTTTTGCCTCACGTTCCCTATGGAGACTCCAATAAAATATCAGAAAGAAGTAAAAATAAGAGTAAATCATGGTGGTAGGGGGTACTGTTTATCCCGTAATACATCTCTTTTCCCCCAAAACACCTCAAAAACAGACTCCTAATTTTTAGCTGATAACAGAGCTGCTCAGAATAAGGACCACAATTCACAACCTCTTTTGAGCTGTGGGGAGTTGTGACCAACAGGAGTGCAAGGGTTGCCTGCAACTTTCAGGAGTATCTTAAAGGAAGAGAGCACCCTTCTTTTTTTCATCCTCCTTCCTGCTGGGGGAATATGGACTTAAAGGCTGGGGCTCTAAGTCTTGGACCATGAGGTGACCTTAGGCATGGCAGCCATGAAAGGCAGAGCAACCAAAGAGAAGACGCTGGGATCCTTGACTCCATGGAAAGCAAAATCAGCCTAGGACTAGTTAAATCTGGATTCCTGATTGCAAAGTGTAAGTAAACTTCTTTTTTTAAACGATTATTGCTTTTTATCCTGTTTCTCTGAACCTAACTGAAATCTGACTAATAAAATCCCAAACAGCAAAAGCAATGGACGTGGGCTGGGGGGTGGTGTGTGTTTCGTGTGTGTGTGTGTGTGTGTGTGTGTGTGTGTGAGATGAATGAGAATTAGGGAGGGTGGAGAGGGCAGGGCGAGAATCATTAGGGAACAAAGCATTTCATTTCAAATAACTTCTAAAAGACAGGAAAAGGTAGAAGCATGAAGATAGATAAAAGCCAAAGTCCAGATTATAGGGCCAAGAATACGCCATTGAAAGTGGGAGACAAACTGCTGTGTGGGATTCCAGTGAGGCTTTGGGCCTGGAGATGGTTAGGTGGTCCAAGAAGATTTAGGAGCATGGTTGAAAATCAGGGGATCCACTGAAGCTCTGGTCTTCTGGATAAACACTGTGTCAGCAAGCTCCCTGCTGACACCTCCAGCACACAGTGGGCCTGTAGCCCCACTTAACCCCAAAAGACAGGACTCATTAAATAAATGGAATGAACTGCCTCTTGACCTAGAGCTTCTAGTAAGAAACCTAGCACCCCCACACTGACATTTGAAGGGTCTTCAGTCTAACTGCTGGTGCCTATTCATGTTCCTAAAGCAAAATATGTCCTTTAATTTGGCAGAAAGCTCCCAGTAGCTTCCCAGCCAGGGGAGAATCCTAAAGGCGAACAGACAAACAATTCCAGAGGAAACCAAGGCTTACTCCCTAAAACAAACAAACGAATGGTCAAAAAAAGCATCTAAGGAAAACCAACAGCATGACAAAAGCTAAAATATAGACAAATGAGAAACTTACAAAGAAAAAAAGTCTATGCCTTTAGATAAATTCTTAAGCTATTAGAATAAACGGACAAAAAAGCTCTTGGAAATAAACAATATACAATCTGAAATTAAAAATTCAGAAGAATAACCAGAAAATAAGAAAAGGAAAAAATATTCATATATTCATAGAATTATAAAGGAAAGAGATATAGAACAACAATCCAGGAAATCCAAAGTCAGACTAAATAGGAATTTCAGAAAAAAAGAAATTATCTAAGAAATCATGAGGAAAATTCCCCAGAGCTGAAGAAAGACATGAATCTCCAAACTTAAAAGTTTTAAAAGTGCTGAGCAGGATGAAAAGAGACCATCCAGCCTCCTGACCCTTCAGAATTCAAAAGGAAAAAAATTCTAAGTTTCCAGAGGGCCAAAAAGGCAGTCTCAAAAGAGAAGAATAAGGCTGGTATCAGATGTCTCACTGGCAATAATGGGTGCCTGGAGATAGTGGAGCTATTTTTCCAAAGGAAAAGTTCTAAGCAAAGTTATTTGGAAGCTGGAATTCTATATATTCAGCCAGGCAAAATAAAGACATTTTCAGAAGCGTAAGGATTTAAACAGTTTATCTCTCACGCATTGTTTTCTCAGTCAACTACTGGAGAATATGCTTCCCCTAGATTAGGGCTTAAACTAAGAAAGAAGAAATAGGATTTAAAAATTAGGGATCCAACAAATGAGATGTGAAAGGAATCCAAGGAGGAGGAGGAGGAGGGTAGCTTGGGGGCCTCAGCTGAGCTGTAGGCCTCCAGAGCCCCAGACTGATTAAAGCAGGAGGGCAGAAGCCTCTAAGAAAAAGGAATAACAGCTTCCCTGATAGGTTTGACAAAAATTATACTGAAAGTCTATGGGAAAGTATGGAAAGACTTAGCAATAGAACAAAGAAAACTAAATCATACTAAAGAGCAAGGTATTATTAGGTCCAAGAAAAACAAAGTTAAACAGAAAGGAAAAAAATAACATAATTTGGCTCTGCAGTAAAAATATTTACATTGTCATAAAACTGCAAAACACTGAATACTGATTTAGCCAAAAAATTGTGATATTGGGAAAAAAGGGGAAGGATACGGAGTGTTAATGGAACTGTGGCACTTATAAAAATGCTAAAGCCTCACATACTATCCTAGGAAGTCAGAATGTAACATCCAAAACTGATGAATCAAGAAAGAACAGTACAGTAATTTGAAGTCCTTGTTTGGACCTGATTCAAACACAAAAATATTTCCAAAGTAATTGGACATCTTTGCTAATAAGGGATTATAATCATGGCTTTAAGTGTAGTTAGGTTAAAAAAAATAGTCCTTATTCTCTCAGATGTATATAAAATAATTATTGATAAAATGATGTCTAAAATGTATTCCAAAATAATCCACTAGCAGGGGTAAACTGACTATAGACATAGATGAAACAAGATTTCCATAGATTGATGATTCTTGAAGTTGGATAATGGATGGTACTTGAGAGTTCATTATACTACTCTCTTCAGTTTTATATATGTTTGGAACAGCAAGATAGTGGTATGAGCATATTATTTAGCTATATGGAAACAAATGCTAGAACAAATTGCTAATGGAATCAAAAGTAGAATGTTGGTGTTTGTATGCTGGTATGTTTGATAAATAAATTTTTAAAAAAGTATATGATCTTAGGGAAAAGGACAGGAGGGAGGGTAAAGAAGGGGTGGGGGTGTAGGAGACAGCTGTTTTTTATTTTAAGATTTTAATGATATTTGGCCTTAAAAATATCATTTTGAAAAAAACAAAATTAATTTTAATAAAAAAATGGAGGCATCACCAGAAGCACTAAAAGCAGAAAAATTAAATGTTTAGCTCAGAGAGAGGCTGAGGCCTTTTTGTAAGTTTTTTTAAAAATCATGTTCATGTATTACTTTGAGTTTTATAAATTAGCTATTATTATTAACTACTGTCATCAGCTTTTTTTCAGCTTTATTTTTGCTAATCTCAACATCTAAAAATGGAATATTTCCCCAGATGAAGAAATCTAAATCACCCCAGCATGAATAACTCTACATTAAATATGGTAATAACTATTTTTGCCATCAAACTATTGTCTACCATTTGTCACCGCTTTACATGTGTTTTTTCTAATCCTTATAACATTCCTATAAGGAAGATACCAATATTACCATTTTACAGATGAAAAAAATTGAGGCTGAGAGACATTAGCCATTTGCTTGAGCTCATGGAGTAGAAGACCAGGCCTGTGTGGCTCCAACACCCAGAGGCTTTGCACCACCTACCTCTCCTTTACATCCTGTGCTGGTCAGAAAAGCCGTGTTTTAATCGTAACCCTATTTTGTAAAGGCAGCTGTTTCTTCTAATTTCTATTCAGGATTGTATATTTAAAACTGTAATTAGATAATCTCCTTAGAGATGTGACTCAATCAAGAGTGGCTGTTAAAATGGATTAGGTGGAGATGTGTCTCCACCCATTCAGGTGGGTCTTGATTAGTTTTCTGGAAGCCTATAAAAGAGAACAAGAGAGAAAGCCAGGAGATTCTGAGAGAGCAGAGAATGACATAGCTACAAGAAGCAAAGAGTCCACCAGCCAGTGACCTTTGGAGATGAAGGAAAACGCCTCCCAAGTAGCTTCATGAAACAGGAAGCCAGGAAAGAAAGCTAGCAGATGAAACCGTTTGCCACATGCCCTTCCAGATGAGAGAGAAACCCTGACCATGTTCACATGTGCCTTCTCACTTGAGAGAGAAACCCTGAACTTCATCAGCCTTCTGGAACCAAGGTATCTTTCCCTGGATGCCTTAGATTGGACATTTCTATAGACTTGTTTTAACTGGGACATTTTCTTGGCCTTAGAATTGTAAACTTGCAACTTATTAAATTTCCCTTTTTAAAAGCCATTCCATTTCTGGTAGGTATATTGCATTACAGCAGCTAGCAAACTAGAACACATCCACTAGTTCATATGATCTAAAAACACACATTTTCTCAACAACCTCATGAAACAGGAGAGGCAGGACGAAGAAACTAAAGGTAAGAAGAGCTAAGTAACTTGCCCAAGAACCCAGGTCTACTGACCCTTAACCCAGTACTCTATCTACAGTCTCTGATCATCTGTCCTCTCAACAACAAAATGTCAAATTATTCATAGCCTCCTCATGGGTATCTGACATAAGAATCACTCTAAATGGATGCAGATGAAACAGGGATTTTAAAAAGAGAGGAACTTAATTTTTCCAAAGGAACTACAGTAATAAACCATGGAATGCTCTCAATTGCTTGAATGTCAGCATTTTGAGAGTCCCTTAAAGGGGCTCTTGCAATGTTAACAGCATGTCAGGCACTGCCACAAGAAGCTGAAAGCAGTTCTGACAACCACGCTGTTCTTCCTGGTTCCAAAAGAAAGAAATGAGCTCTGTGTGCTTTTGCCTTGAGAAGAGAGTTTTACCTCCTAAATCTACCTCAGAGTCCATGGGCATGAGGCCCCAGGGCTTTTTATAGTTGTCAGAAATCCTAGACTGGTGCTACTCTAGAGGCCAGGCAAGTTTGTAAAAGCTCTACAACAGGCTGGGTAGGGATGGGAGCCAAAAGGGAGGGTGAAAGGGGGGGCGAATGTCTGGCCCCTGGTCATCTCAACCTCTGCGTAGCTAACTGCCCTGCCTCAGAGAAGGAGCCCCGGGGTTCTGTATAAGCACCATGAGCCTGGTTTGAGATGAGGCTCCCCAGCCGATTCTGGCATCTGAACAATGGCCAAGCTAGAGGGAAGAGGCTGTTTACTTGGGTTCAAACTCTATTTATAGCACCAGCAATCTGCACATATTTGGATGACAAATTTCTGGGCTTCAAGTGAGCGGTGCTTTGCTTCTGGACAATTTCACTAAACACACCACCTTCCCTGCACCACCCCCATGCCCTCAGGACACACGCTGCCCTCAGGAGGTTTTATTTATGTTGGTGAATTTTAAAAGTTTATAAAAAGAAATTGTTGACTTTTAATCCATTTGTCTATGAGTTAGAATTACACGGTATCATTTTCTTTAAGGTTTGACTCATGGAAATTAAGCTCTAATACAGATGTATTATACAAAAGTACACAACTGTACCGACAAGGAACAAAATACTGCCTAAATGAGATGTGTCACTTCACATGCGCTGTATCATGCTGCTGAGCCCCATTCAAAACTTAGCGAACACTTCTTATGGCAGTTTATGTAGGAGGATAAAAAGCTTTACAGAACAGATTCACGAACAATGTATAATGACACCCATATTCCAAACAAAAGAGGTCTTACTACCCACAGAACAGGGATGGAAGCACTTGTAGGGTCTGATACTCAGAAATGCTCCCGCCCCTACCCCCACCACTGCTGCAATACAGGAGAGGGGGTTGACAGGAACAAAAAGATGCAGAGCCTTCTGCACAATTTTAACTCACAGAAGGTGTTGTGTCCGTGCCAGCAGATTCATTTGGAAAAACAAGCCTACTACTAAAAGCTGCTTTGTTGTTTACAGCAAACGCACCTCCCCTGAGACAGGCAATGCCTAATTCCAAAGGTGGAAAAGCGGTCATTAATCAACACATCTGCTGGCTAAAATGTTGGAGGCTTCCAGTCCTATCACACATGGCAGGCAGGAACCGGCAGAGAGAAAAAGGATAGTAGTAAATGAGGAGAAAGGTTTAGTCTAACAGCGATCCGCCAAAGAGACTGATTTGTTTTCTTATCTTTTCCCCGTTAATGATGAAGCTCCTTAGAAGACAGACAGAAAAGGCCCTACGATAATCCTTCAACAACACCACTTTTAAAATCGGGAGAAAACTGCTGATGAGGGTGAAGGAAAGAGAAAGTCTATACACAGAGGGAATGTAAAATTATTTTAGAATTTTTTGCAGGTCAATTTGTCAATACTGTGTTGTCCAAACGTTTAAATTCATTGAATCTTTCAATTCACAATTCTACTTCAAGGAATTAAAAGAATGTTCTTGCCAGTCAGACCTTAGCTAAAATGCCACCTCTTCAGAACTCCCCTAACCATCTGTGGTAGTTAGATTCAGTTAACTTGGCCAGGTGAAGGTGCCTAGATCTATTGCTGTGGACATGAGCCAATGGCATGTGAACCTCATCTGTTGCCGATTACATCTGCAGTCGGTTAGGAGACATGCCTGCTGCAATGAATGATGTTTGATTTCATTGGCTGGTGTTTAAATGAGAGACTCAAAGTAGCACAGCCTAAGCAGCTCAGCATACCTCATCTCAGCACTTGCAGCTCAGCCCAGGCCTTTGGAGATACAGAAAGGAATCACCCCAGGGAAAGTTGTTGGAACCCAGAGGCCTGGAGAGAAGGGCAGCAGAGATTGCCCTGTGCCTTCCCGTGTAAGAAAGAAGAAGCTCATTTGAAAGTTAGCTGCCTTTCCTCTAAAGAACTATACATTTTTAACTAAATAAATCCCCTTTTATTAAAAACCAATCCATCTCTGGTACGTTGCATTCTGGCAGCTTTGGCAGACCAAAACAGATGGCTTTACTAAAACGAAATCTGAGGAAATGTTGAAACATATACACAAAAGGGAAAAAAGTTATTTTTCACCATATCTGCCTTCTAAAGAGAGAGGCTCCTGTCAAATGGAAGATCTTCTGACTGATGATTACCTTTCAGAAAGATGGTAGAAGGTTGGATTTTCTGCTCTGTGACCCCTTTAGGGGATGCCCAAATCATGAGCAAAGGTGAAAATGCTTATAAAAGCTTTGTGTGGATGAATTTTTTGCTTTTGATGAAAACCAAAGTAGGGACTGGGTTTCAATTCTGGGCTAACTGAGAAACAGAAGAAGAGGTGGTGGAGATGACCAGGAGAGGACCTTCACCTCCAAGGCCATTTACAAGGCATAAAGCAAAAGGGGAAGCTGATTTGATCTAGATTTGAAAATGCTGAGACATCTGGGTTATATGAAGTTTATTTACCAAGAGTGATCAAGAAACAAACTAGTGTGTGTGTGTGAGAGAGAGAGATAGAGAGAAAATAAGTTGATTTGGTTATTCCACATTACTGAAAGCTTTTCAGAATTTATGCTGTGGTTTCTATTCATTTTAGGTCATATAACCTTTGGAAAGTCTGATGAAAGCTAAGATTCTTCTCTGCAGAAAATGTGTATGTTCAAATGAACATACTCTCAGGGTGTTCATGGAACCCTTGAAGGCCATCTCTGAATCCATTACAAGTCCAAAGACAAAGTTCAAGACCTGTTGTCCTTGGGAAACAACAGTCACACTGATGGACATTGCTTGTTGTACTACAAGTCATCTTGCAGTTTCTACAGAAGACATGAAAACATTCCCAACCTTCATTAATTTAAAAACATTTGTTGGGGAGCTAATATACCAGATCCTGAAGGAAAAAGATCAACGTGATGTAATCCTTGTCTTCATAAAGTTATGGTCAAGTGAAGGAGACCATAACAAAAACAGACCACAACAAAAGGGTGGGGTCGTTAATTTAAAAACTGGACATTTCAGACTAATCTTGCCACTCAACCTCCTTTTTGGGTGTGTTGGTTTGAAAGGACGTACGTCCCCTAGAAAAGCCATGTTTTAATCTAAATCCCATTTTGTAAAGGCAGAATAATCCCTATTCAATACTGTATATAATTAGATCATCTCCCTGGAGATGTAACCCAATCTAGAGTGGTTGTTAAGCCGGATTAGGTGATGACATGTCTCCACCCATTTGGGTGCGGCTTGATAAGTTTCTGGAGTCCTATAAAAAAGGAAACATTTTTGGAGAATGAAGGAGATTCAGAGACAGCAGAGAAGAATGACATAGCCATGAGAAGCAGAGAGCCCACAAGCCAGCGACCTTTGGAGATGAAGAAGGAAAATGCCTCCCGGGGAGCTTCATGAAATAGGAAGCCAGGAGAGAAAGCTAGCAGATGATGCCTTGCTTGCCATGTGCCCTTCCAGGTGGGGCTCACATCTGGGCCAGGCCAGGATCAGGATCAGAGACCACGCAACTGGCAGAGTACAGCTGTGTCTCTGTATGGTATTTCAATACCCATACTCATAGCCACTCTGCCATGTCAACATATCTTCACCTGCTACCCCCTAAAGCTACTACCTCTCCTGACCTTACTGTTTGGGTCATTGATACATTGGGTGAGAGAGAAACTGTGACTGTGTTCGCCATGTGCCTTCTCACTTGAGGGAGAAACCCTGAACTTCGTTGGCCTTCTTGAACCAAGGAATCTTTCCCTGGATGCCTTTGATTGGACATTTCTATAGACTTGTTTTAATTGGGACATTTTCTGGGCCTTAGAACTATAAACTAGCAACTTACTAAATTCCCCTTTTTAAAAGCCATTCCATTTCTGGTATGTTGCATTCTGGCAGTTAGCAAATTAGAACATTGGGTCTAGGATTTCCTAGCTCTAAAGGAAACAACAGGTGGAAATGTTTGACAAGAATGCTGACTACAAGTAGAGGAGAAAGAAACTAGAGGCCAGAAAACTGGGGCCATTTTAAAATAGCCAGCCCACGCCTCCTGTGGACTTTTGATTTCCCTGTGCCTGCATTAAAATATCTTCAAAGAAGCAGAGCCCTTTTATTTAAATAAGCAGTGCCCATAGATTTAATGGCACTTTTAAGAAAAAGAAATTAGCAAACTAGAAGATTGTTCTGAAAAACTATTTATGCCAAGAATATCTTGTAACCCACATTACTGGTCTGCACTAATGGTAGTGGCAGGGTTAGATCAGCAAATATTTACTGAGCTCTGAAATAAAAATAATGTTCACTATTTGCATTGGATGGGGATTCTCAAACAGACTGTCTTAGTTCTTCTGCTTATATTCCCATTTAAAAGAAGAAATAGAGGTGACAAAAGGCAAACTAATGTGCCCGGGGTTATTTGTAACAAGTAAGTCCTGGAGCCAAAACCAGAATACAGAACTACCTATATTTTTCCAAGTTTCCAGGGAAAGCAATAGTATCAATGACCCAAACAGTAAGGTCAGGAGAGGTAGCAGCTTTAGGGGGTAGCAGGTGAAGATATGTTGACATGGCAGAGTGGCTATGAGTATGGGTATTGAAATACCATACAGAGACACAGCTGTACTCTGCCAGTTGCGTGGTCTCTGATCCTGATCCTGGCCTGGCCCAGATGTGAGCCCCACCTGGGGCTGGACACTGATGTCATCCACACAAGAAATGGAAGACACTCAAAGACCTCAGGGAGGGAAGCCCTGCAGGCTGCACCTTAAAGTGGAGGAAATGAAGTCTCTAAGCTCTGTGCAGGCACCTCAGCCACGATTCAACTTCTTGGTGACAAACACAGGATAGAAAAAGGAAAAGGAGAAAGGAGGAACGCAGATCCCAGGAAAAGAAAAAGGAGCATATTTTTTAAAAGTGAGATGGAGACAATAGAATGAAGCAGAGAAATACCTCTGGGGTTGGATCCTGTAAGATCTGAATACCCCATGAAGCCTCTGTGGGCCTTAGCCAGGCAAGGAGAGCCTTTTTTCAAGAAGCTTTGAGTGGACGTCAAAATTAGCTTCTGGTGGATATATATCAAATACATAAAATATATGTATATTTTATTGTGGTAACATATATATTGCATAAAACTTGCCATTTTAACCCTTTTTTTTTCCAGAATGCTTACAGTATCACATTTATTTTATTATTTTTATTGATATATATTCACATACCATGTAATCATCCAAAGTGTGTAATCAACAGCACACAATATTATCATACAGCTGTGCATTTATTGTTACAATCAACGTTTTTTGTGGAAAATAATATACATACAAAAAGCAATAAATTTCAAAGTACATCACAACAACTAGTTTAGAAAAGATTTCAGAGTTTGGTATGGCTACAACATTTTAACCATTTTTAAGTGTGCAATTCAGTGACATTAACTATGTTAATTAACTATGTAATGTTGTGCTGCCTTCACCACCATCCATTATCAAGACTTTTTCATCACCCAAAACATAAACTCTGTACCCATTAAGCAATAACTCTCCATCCCCCCTCCTCCCAGCTCCTGGTAACCTCTAATTCACTTTCTATGAATTTTCTTAGTCTAGATATTTTATACCTAGTCCTCATTCATATTTCATCAATGGTTGCAAAAACATAATTAACAACTCACTCCACCCCACCCCTTTTGGACACAGGAGCTAACCCAAAACTCCATCTTGAACTTGACTGGTTAATTTCTTGTATAACTTCTAATCCAGATCAGCCCTCTGACAATGTCTGATAAAGAACTGATCTCTTTACAATAGTGAGTCTTCTAATACTTGCAACATGGATCTATCTCTGCTTTTATTTGGATGTTCTTTAATGTCTCTCAATCAAGTTTTATGATTTTGTCTAGAATCCAGCTAATTTTATCTACAGAAATTTCTTGGGGTGCTAATGAACACAGCTAATTTCCTAATGAAAAATACAATTAGACAATCAAAAGGAAATTTTACTCATGCATTCTGTGCTTTTTAAAAAACTTTTTATTTAAAAAAATTTATTTTAAAAGAGAATAATTTTTTTTAAAAAGCCCAGATGAGATGGACTATTGTGAAGCTGAGATATACTGACATTTCTAAGAGCTTTTCCTTACTGAGAGCTATTCAAAACTAAACTTCATTATCTTTCCTTAGGTAACAGCTGAAAAGAAATGATGGAAATATTTTAAGTGCAGGGTGACATAGGTAAAGTTGGGTTTGGGGATAATGACTTTGGCAGAAGGAGCCCCATCAGGGAGACTTAAGAAATATGAACTTGGACTGCAGTGCTGGCAGTAGGAATGGACCACAGAAAGAAATGGACAAAAGACAAGATGATTTTATACAAGAATTTATTATTCAAATACTTACGGAACATCTACTATTGAGTATCAACTATAGGGCAAAAGGTATCTGAACTTTACCAAAACCAAAGAAATAATCAAATCAATCAATCATTTAGTTCATATATCAAGCCTCAGTTCTCATCTGTAAAATGAAGAGAATAAAATACCTAACTCTTAGGACTGTTTTAAGGATTAAAGGAAACTACACTTATGAAACATACTGAGTCTTCACAAATGCTTCCTCCTCCTCCTCCTCTTCCTCCTCTCCCCCTCCCCCCTCCCCCCCCTCCTCATACTACTACCATTTAAAAAACTGACCATTTTGCTCCTAATGACTCGACTTTATATGGGTGCCTTGCAGAAAGCTGGTCAATTTGAGAATGAGATTAGTTCTTGGCCCTTCTGCTATGGGAAGACTCCCTCCTGAGCTCTCTTTCAGTTTCAAATAAACATGGAAAAGCCTTGGGAATCCAAAATAACATCAAGTCTAGTACTTGAACCCTGTACACCACCATAGTTTTTGAGACCAAGTCACCAGAGTATAGCTTCTTTCAAATATCGCACTGGTTAGGAAAGGTTGACAGGGGAGTTGATTGGTAAAAGTAGTATAAAGAAATGAGAAGGGCAAGTCTCTATATACAATGAAACCCCCCAAAATAATTTATTTATATGTGAAAAGAGATGAATAAGATTCATGGCCCACTTTATTTTAGTGAAGCACTCTCACTGTAAGATAAATATAATCACCAGCAGTTTATTTTGGAAATGCAAACAATCCTGGGAAGTTTGAAGAAGAATGGTTTTGTCAAACTGGAGACATTTATCCTACTGTCATAAAAAAAATGAGCGGGGGAGACTCCCGGAGAGATGGCCGACTAGGGTAGCTCAAGATTAGCCCTGCTCCATGGAAAAGTTAGAGAACGGACAGAAGGGCGACTGAGGCAGCAATCTGGGAGTGTGGCTGACCCGGGAGAGCCTTCTGCACCACATGCAGCAGCCCTGGTTGCAGAGGCCAAGGAAATGAGAGGCAGAAAGTTGGAGACCGGCGCAGAACCCTG
>PVIY010056333.1:0-13353 GCA_004026745.1 Myrmecophaga tridactyla | reverse complement strand
GTTAAAATAAATTTAGATTGAAATGCTAGTGATCAATGAAAGGGAGGGGTAAGGGGTACAGTATGTATAATTTTTTTTTCTGTTTTTGTTTTATTTCTTACCGAATAGATGCAAATATTCCAAAAAATGATCATGATGATGAATATGCAACTATGTGATGATATTGTGAATTACTGATTATATATATAGAACAGAATGATCAAAATAGGAATGTTTGCATTTATTTGGTTTTTTTTGTAGTTAAAAAAATAAAATAAAATAAATGGGTTAATTCAGTGCCTGGCACATTAAGTGCTCAGTAAATGTCAGCTATGTATTGGCCATTATATAAAATCAGGCCATTGTGAAAAATGGTTTTCTATCTGGGTTAACAGTTTCTTCAAATTTGACTTCCAAAATCATTTGGGGAAAATCAACTTGCTCTAATAATTGTTCTTACTCAAATTCAATGACGTCATAGTCATTTTGAAATAGCTCCACAAAACTTTCCCAGGGGCTGGGGGCGAAAGAGGAAACCAGCAGAGCCCTGAGCCAGCGTCAGAGAGCATTCATTACCTTTATATATATCTACATAAAAGGTTTCTATTATGCCATCTCCTTAGAAGGAGAGAGAAAAGTTTGAAAATCATGTACACAGAACATCCTGTTTATTTGCTGCTACATTATTTAGCTCTGCAAGCTACTGCTGCAAAAGGCAAACCCTAAAGAGGCTATTTCTAATATGTAACATCAGTGCCTCCTGCCCTTACGCAGTCATGTTTAAGGCCATCTCCACTGTTTCTACAGATGTCTTCTTCCGCGTTATAAGTACCTCAGTTGTTAGCTTTACATCATCAGTTATGTTTCAAACACTTTCATCCCACCCAATTTCTATTTGACATTAATTCCTGTATCCATCATGGATCATGGATCAAACAGCATCTGACCACAGGGCCAAAAAACAATCAGCACTTGGACAGATGAAGATGAACAACAGTTCCCGCCCTTGAAGACATCAATATGCAGCAGGGTTTTCACAAACTCCCAGGGCTCCTGCCTAAGTCTCTTCACTTGGAAGTCATCCCACTTCCCCCCAGGCCCCAAGAGAGTCTTCTGATTCTCAGTACACATTTATCCAAGGCTTACAGTGAGGTCTCCCTCTACGCTATTTTATATTAACTGTAAAATTATTTTGTTTTCTCCCCAGATTAGATAACATAGGTATCAAATTTCTTACTTCCTGATTTCTTCTCAATGACTTCTTTGATTTCCCTTTCTCTGTTTGAGTCTAGCTTAATAATGTCACTATTTCTACCTCCAGAAGTACAGCCAGGGAAGTCTTCTGTACACAATCTTCCTTACTACATTCAGAGCCCATAGAGAAAGGAAATAAGACTTCATCACAACATTATGCACTTTAAGAAGCTGTTAATAATCTTATGTAACTTTCTGACCTCTACAACTCATGCTCTTTATTCTTATAAATTTAGTGTGGATGATATAATCTCCCCCATCACAACAACTTGGCCTCATCTCACAAGAAAATGACCATTTTATTATGTTAATATCTTATTTGTTAGAATGTAGCTTTCTTTTTTGCCTGAAACATAAGCATCTTTCTAGAGTTTCAGCCCTTCTACCAAAGAGCAGCTGTGACTCACTGGAGTATAATTTATAGGGAAGTTCTGCTGCCTGTCCCTTTACATCTTACTATTAAAATATTCTTCACCAGCCCATTCCCAATCTACAGAAGAATAAACTTCTTTCAATCATTAATGAAGCCATGGAGTTTTAACATTCCATATACCCTAGAAGTCAACTTTTCAGCTAACAAAACAAATGCTAAATAACATGTTCTGCTAGGGCAATCTGATAGCCCTGCAAAAGAGAGTCTTTTGAGATTCCTGCAAGATTCACTAACTCGAAAAATTGCTTCAAGCTCATATAGAAGCACCAAAAAGACCTTAAAAAGGGGTAGTCATTAAGATATCTGACTCTGAAAATAAATATTTTACATTACAATTTCCAACCCGAAGCTTTGATCTACTCATTTCTAGTACAGTGGTTGCTTGGTTTCCATGTCAAGAATCAAAGACCAACCACCCATTGGCATGTCAGAAGCTTGGGTGCAATTTCAGGACTTTCTCTAATTAAACACACCAGACAACACATGTGACAGAAACAGATCTTATACTGCAGTAAACTCTTCAGAGTTTCTTCCCCTGATGCTCATTTTCCCAGCTCAATTAAGTCCAGGAAAAATTGGATATCCAAGTGCTGAGTTAAAGCCAACATACACTCTGGATTTCCAAGCAAGATTGTGATTTCTAAACTATTTCCGCCCACCCCAAAAAGTATTTGTCATACTACATATTCAAATCTTTGTCTTAAAAAATCATCACTCCAGTCCCGGGAGATGTTGGGGCCTTGTCGGCACTTAGAAGCTATATCCACTAAATCAGTGGGCTCAGACTATTTCCCACACAGAACCTCTGTGGAGATATCACTCTAATTACTCATCTGATCCCAAAATCAGAACCTAGATTATCCCCCTATATGACTACTTCATTTATAGAATTAATGGTCCTTATGTTTCCCCTTCAAAGAAGGTATTTCCCTTTTTACACTTAGTGAGTACTTATTAGAAAATTTTATTATTTTGATTTGAGAATAATCGTTAAAATAGCAAAATTAGGAACAACTCTCTCTCTTTAAGAAGTTATTTCCTAAGGCTTTGGAAATCTGTTTCTTAAATGCAGAAAAACATTTAGGAAAGGGGGGGCCTCGTTAAGACATTGAGTAAGCTGAAAGGAAAAGAGAATTATCAAAGGTGTAGTCACAAAACAGGGTCTCCTTCAAATCTTTAACACATTCCCATACCACTCCCCGGAGGGCTTCTGGGGCTCCAGAGCTCTGTATTATCAGGACCTTTTTGGTAAAGGAACCCTGTTCCTTTCTGGTCTCACCAAATCAAATTGACTCTACAAGTATCTCAGCAAAGGCACTGGAAAATGGAGAAGAAACCATTCCTTCTACTTCCCTTCCACGTTCCACATATTTCGGGAAAAACAAATTTACTTAATTCTCCAGCAGCGGGTCCTTTAAAAGTTAGTTTTCTATATATATATGCCTTATCATCATTCAGAAAAACAAATGGCTAGAAATTCTTTAACCCCTGCTTGACACACACATGCAAGATACGTTTGTTACCCAGAGAACTTGAGAGGGATTCCTTCCAATCATTTGCAGGAGTATTTGGTGGTCAACAAGGGTATAAAGATAATTAACAGTCCAATGGCAGATCTTATAAACTGCCGCAAAGCACCATTACCTCCCAAGTAAGTGTTTTCTCCTATAATTCCAGATTCTGGCATCCCTTCAGTGACCTGGGTATTAAAGCTCTCAGTTCTAGGTCCACCTTTTGGCTTTGTGTTGCTGGGGCTGGAACTCTACCCTCTATTGCTCCTATGTCACCTGTTCCCTGTTAGTTTCCTCCACTAGGAGGCACTACAGGGAGACTGGAAGGTGAGAGTGGGGAGGTGGACATTCTCCCTCCTGTTTGCCACCTGTTCTACCAGGTGCTCTTAGCAGCATCACCCCAGCAGCAGTTGGCTTCAGCTTCTACTTGCCCTGGACACTTCCAGAATCTGCCTCATCACCCTCCCTCCCCTTCCCCAGTTGCCAGCAACAGCAGGGAGTATTTCTTCCTCAGAGATCGCAGTCCCTGCTACACAACGGCTCTTCCTCCATACTCTCAACCCTTCCACTTGGTGCCCAGTCTGAGGGTGGTAGGGCTCCCTGCACCTACTACCTGTGGAGTCTCTCTTTGTTCTTGCAACCCTCCAACACCTGTGTGATTCTCTCTATTAAATTCCTTCTGATGAAATATCTCATGTGTTTTCTGTGCTCTTGGCTGGACTCTGGTGGCTGAGACAAGCATGAAAATTTAAAGTTGAAAGGTGGTCAGTTTGTTGTTATTCATATCATAGCTAAAATTTATTGTGCATTTACCTGTGCAAAACACTGTCTTAAGGGCTTTAACATACATAAACCCACTTAATGTTTATAGCATTATCATCCGCATGTTAAAAAAGAGGAAGGCTCAGAAAATTTAAAGAATCCATTCCGAGATTACATAACTAGATCACACAACTAGAAAGCAGTGGAAGGGAGAGACATTTACATTTTGGGTAGCACACTTCCTGATTTCACTTGTATGGTGAGTTATATAAGTATACAGAATCTTGAATAGGGCGTGAGATTTTGCTGGTTTGTCCACGTTAGTGTGATGTCCCAATATATGCCAGAGTGATTTGGGCAGTGAATAAAAAAGTATTTGCAGTCCCCCTGGGGGACTGGGGAGAAAGGAGGAAATATTCAACTTCCCCATTTAGAGAATTTCTGATATTGTCACAAGCAGTGACAACAACAAAATCAATAGGCTAAGCCCTGATCTTGGGGTTCACCCCTAGGAAACTTGTTCCTGCAAAGAAGAAGCTAAGCCTACTTAAAATTATACCCAAGAGTCACCCCCCAAGAACCTCTCTTGTTGCTCAGATGTGGCCTCTCTCTCTAAGCCAATTCAGCAGGTAAACACACTGCCCTTCCCTCCCCCCAACATGGGACATATCTCCCAGGGGTGTAAATCTCCCTGGCATTGTGGGAAAGAAATCCAGGGATGTGCAGGGACCTGGCATCATGGGATTGAGAAAGCCTTCTTGACCAAAAAGGGGGAGAGAGAAACAAAATAAAGTTTCAGTGGCTGAGAGATTTCTAACAGAGACATGGTTATCTGGGAAGTTATTCTTATGCATTATATAGATATCCCTTTATATATATATATATATATATTGGAGTGACTGGAGGGAAATACCTGAAACCATTGAGCTGTGTTCCAGTAGCCTTGATTCTTGAAGATGATAGTATAAAGATATAACCTTTACAGTGTGACTGTGTGATTGTGAAAACCTTGTGTCTTATGCACCCTTTATCCAGGGTATGGACAGATAAGTAAATAATTACAGATAAAAAGTAAATAAATAATAAAAGGGTATGAGGGGTAAAATAAATTGGGTAGATTGAAATACTAGTGGTCAATGAGAAAGAGGAGTAAGGGATATGGGATGAATGAGTTTTTCTTTTTTTTTATTTTTCTGAAGTGATGCAAACGTTCTAAAAATGATCATGGTAATGAATGCACAACTATGTGATTATATTGTGCACCACTGATTATACACCATGTATAGACTACATATGTGTGAATATGTCAATAAAAAAATTTTAAAAAAAAGAAGAAGAAAATAGTGGAGTTGGGATTCAATTCCAAGTCTGACCCCAAAAGCTGCCACACTACCTGCAAAAAACTGTAATATGTTTCCAGGTACTTCATGCTACTTCCAAGGAATATTTCCACAATTCATAAATAATTTACTGTAGGCATACACTTGATTCTCTGTTGTCCTTGAAAGCTTTATTCTATAACAGCACCTCTTTCCCTTTTCTTCATGCCACTGCTTTGTTAACAAAACCATCTCATTTATCCTGTGGAATGAATATTCCATATCCTGGATTTGGCTAGTTGTTTCCTCATGGTATCAATGAATTTGTCCCTATACCGTCTCTATTTCTTATAAACTCAAAATTAAATTGAAGCATGAGCAATAAAAAAAAAATAGATACATTAGACTTCATCAACTTAAAAATTTTTTGTGCAAAGAACATTCAAAGAAAGTGAAAAGACAACAGCCTACAGAATGAGATAAAATAGTTGCAAATCATATGCCTGATAAAGAGTTTTATCTCGAGAATATATAAAGAATTCCCACAAATCAACAAAAAAGACAAATAACCCAATTTAAAAAAATAAAAAGTTCTTAAAAAGAAATTTCCCCAAAGAACTCATGCAAATAGCCAATAAGCATATGAAAACATGCTCAACATCATTAGCCATTAGGGAAATGCAAATGAAAACCACAAGGAGATACCACATCATACCCACTAGGACAAGGAGAAATTGAAACTCTCATACATGCTGGTAGGAATGTAAAATGTGCAGGTGCTCTGGAAAACTTTGGCTGTTCCTCAAAAAGTTAAATGAAACTACCATATGACCTGAGGAATTCAAACAGATAGTTATACATCAATATTCACAACAGTATTACTCACAATAGCTAAAAGGTGTAAATAAAATGTGGCATATACATACAATGGAATGTTACTCAGCCCTAAAAAAAAGAAAGAAAGAATGAAGTTTTGATACATGCTACCACATGGATGAAACTTGGGCATCAAGTTGAATGAAATAAGCCAGAAACCAAAGGACAAATACTGTATGATCTCAGTTAAATGAGTATCTAGAATAAGCAAATTCATAGAGAGAAGATCAGAAATTACCAGGGATTGACAGGGGCTGGGGGTGTGGATGGAAATGGGGAGTTATTGCTTAACAGGTATAGAGTTTTAGTCTTGGTTGATGAAAATGTTTTAATAATGGAAAGTGGTAATGTATTGGTAGTCCAAAACTGTAAAATTAATGCCACTGAACTGAACACTAAAAAATGGTTAAAATGACAAATTTTATGTTATATACATGTTAGCACAATTAAAATGTTAGAATTAAATGGAATTCAGTCAAATCTCTATTGTTTTTCCTTACAAGAAAATTTCATAAGTGATGCTCTGTATATTCCCTACTGTATCAAATCAGGAAGCACATAATATATGGTTGCTCCACTTTCAAAGATTCCAAGATTAATCAGTAGACTCAAAGCCTGATCCCTCTGTTATAAAGGGAGTCCTATACTATAAATGCAAAATTATCACTGCCTACAATAAGGCTGCAGCATGAAACCTGAAGCATACTTCATGTGTAACAAAAAAGATATACGTATGAAATGATCCTTCTTAAAAAGGACATAGCGCTGACTCAAGTCTTCAAAAGAAAGGGAACACCACAACAACTCAACTTATTCCTAACAGGCCCTCTATAAATCTGTTTTTGTTGATCAGTATTTTAAATAATCTTCTGATTTTTTAAAGGGTTAAAGATCAAGAGCTTTGAGTCTAACTCCAGGTCCCTTACAAGTCAGCATGTATTCTTGCTTAATTCTTTGAACCCTATGTGTCCAGATTTGCCCATCTGAAAGTGGAAATGTGGCCAACTAGACCTTACCTCAAAGGACTATTTAACTTCTTAGTTAAATAAAGCAAATAAAGATTTATTCCCATCAATTAGACCAAATTTTACTGAAAATGAGGAAAAATACAATAGATTAAAAACTTGAGAAGCCACCAAAAGATACTGCAAACTAAATTTAAAGAGGTGCTATCAATGAACTATAAGGAAACTGTCGCCATCCTAGAGCAGATGTACTAGTACTCTAAGAATTCACTTAAAATTGGCTGATACCCTGCGGCTACTTCACTGAAAGAGACATTACACTAGATGGAGTTCCTGAACAGAGAAGACTATCAAACATGGCCCATCTTACAGTAAAGGCATCAAATCAGTAATCTTGGCTCCACATACAGGGATCCATTCCCAAAGCTACTGAATTCCCCAAACAAATGTTAATCTGAAACAGGAAAAGGTAAGGAGTTTAATCTTAAAAAGTCACAGTTTCCATCTGCAAAAGTTTATATATCTTATGTAACTTGAAAAATATTCAGCATACACCAAATACCAACCCCTATGTGCAAAGATTAGACTCAACAGTGTTCTGAAAATAAACACTGTAGAAAATATCCTGAGCATAAATGATTCATTACCAACCAAGTGACCTGGGAGAGCCAGGCCTCAGACTCACTCCCCTCAACTCATCACCTAAGAACCTGTTTAACCATACTTTACATTTAATGAAGACTAACCTGAAACACAAAGACTAGTTACTCTGATTTTATATTAAAACATATAAAAGCTGAGCAACAGTTTCCTTTGCACTACCTTCTCCCAACTTAGGTTTTAAGAACTTCCATCATCTGGAAGAGTCATCATAGGCTCTCTTCAACTACTAGTGTCTCAAAATCTCATCATAAAACCCTCATTATGCTTTAGAAATTGCTGGCAGTGGCAAGTGAATTGTTATTAATTTGTGGTAATACAAACTCACTAGAATGCCATCATCTGAGTAAAAGGAAAGAAGATAATATTTTAAAATAAAACTTCCCTACCAGATATTTCCCTTTTAAGACTTCAAATCATCAGGATGACTCTGAATGAGGAAGATTACCTAGTTACCAAAGAATCTATTTTAACATAAAAAAAAAACTCAGCCTCCTTAAGATTATTGATTATTTACATCCTCCTATCCTTTAGAGTAGACACCCCTACTCAACATGAAAAAGTCAGAATAAGCATTGCCCAAAGATCCCTATAGATTGGGAGAAGAATCAAAGGAAAAGGAGGAGTATAACAGAGATAATAGGATTTAATAAATGAGCATGGCTGCTGAATCTCTATTAATTTTCCTTCTAGCCTCCAGTGTTTTGGAGCAGAAAAGGAAAAATCTGAGATGGTAGAATGGTAACCCATGACAAACTCTGGGATTTGTTCTGTAACTGCTTGTTGAAGTTTGCTTTGAAAATTATTGTTTTTTTTTCTTTCTTTGCTTTGTATATATGTTATATTTTACAATTAAAAAAAAAGTTGTTTAAAAAAATGCATCTCAAAGAACAGAAAGAAGAGTTTTGGGTTCCAGCACACCCAAGAGTTGGGGGAAGAAGCGAGCCTTTGGAAAAACCAACAGCAATAGGCTTAGATACAAGATCTTAATTTTAAATACAGAAATTCTTACCTCCCACTGTAAGTGAGGTGGAATATTTCGTATCTGAAGCTTCCGAATCCTGCAGAAGAATTAAAATTTTTTTTTAAAAAAAAACACATAAAAAAGCAAAAGACATTAATAGCCAACTTGGAATTTCACAAACTACTTAAAATATTTTATTTTATATTATATACAAACCAATATATAGAAAGAAAATGTAGCCCAAGAAGCAAAGATGACAAGACAAAGCTAACACGGAACGTATACTGAGACTATCTGGAGTATAAGCATTAATGGATTGCTATGGCTTATTTTAAAAAGTCACTAAAATTGGCAGTTTTAATGTTTTTTTTTTTAAAAAAGTTTCAGCCTAAATTTAAACCTGTTAGCCTCAGAGTAAGCTCCCAGGACACAAAGAAAACCTTAGTCCAGGTCCAAGTGTTCTTAATCTGGATCACAGGTGAAGAGGTCCCTGCATAGAATCAGGATGTCCCTGAACTTGGATTGGGATGGGAGGGGGAAATCTTATCTTTATTTTCTCTATCCTTAAGTGATTTTAGGATTTCCTCCAATAGTAATAAACTACAGAATTAAGGGTACTTAAAATCTGTCAACATACATTCATATTACATTAAGTTGTTACAGATGTTGAAATATTATCTACACCCATTCCTGAAATTTAGACATGTTGCTAGAACTTGTTACTGTGTTAAGAAGTATCTATCACAACTTTTCACCTTTTGCTAAGTGTATTTCAAAATAATTATTTTCCCTTTGTAATCCTATGCATTTCATTGTGTGTATTTAGAAACATCCCAAGCATGCGTGTGTGCGCACACACACACACTCATTCACTCTCCCTCTACCCCTGACCTCTCCAACAGTCAGAGGTGGGAGAATGGGAGAAAGAGTGGGGAAGGAAGGAAGAGAACAGCTGTACATTAATTAATTATATTTGATTGAACCTTAGGTGTCATATGCCTATAACCCCTTAAAGGGAAAGGAATTTACTCAACTAGCTATGTTAAAATAATAGTAAGACTAGTAATTGAGCTTGATATCTTAACTTTTAGAATTGGAACTAGAGCAAATTTCCTTTTCCCTAGCCAAATAATTCGCTTATTTTCAAGTACCACAGCAACTGCCCTTTTTCCCTTTCCCCCAAAGCAAAAGAATCAACAAATGCCACAGATAACACTGATCCCTTAGGGATCTCTTAAAAAGCACAGATTAACAAAGATCAGGTACTCCTACCTGTGTGTAATCAGAAACTGGAGGAGGAAGGGAGAAGCACTTTTTACCTTATTATGAGGAGACAGTAAAGCCAAGCCATCAGAGGACATTACACCAAAACGAGGGTGGGGGAGAGTATCACTTTAAGAAAATTTACAGATGAAATGCTAGTTTGGAATTTGCCTCAAAATAACTCATTTGCAATAATTGTTAAAGCTGAGCTATGGGTATTCTCTCTCTGGTAAGTTTGGTATTTTCTATAAAAGGTTTCAAAACTACACCAAAATCAAAAAATTCCTTATATGTAGATTTTACAACTGCTATATAGTGCTTCGGCTACCAGAAAAGTTACTCACATAGTATAAATATTTACCCTAGGTAACCAAAGTTTTGCTTCACATATACAAGTACTAATCTGTTTTAGTCAAACGCCTCATAGAAGAATTAGCAGCACAATGTTCAGAAAACTATGTATTCACCCTCATTGGATTCATTTTCTCATGTGTATATATTACTAACAAATTCAGTATATTACTGAAAATTTTCCCCAAACGCACACATGTAAATGTACATACAGATTTCTGATGAGTTAAGTGATTATTCCTATTACAAAAACAAATATCTCTGTTCGCCCATGTCAGCTTCTGTTTGTCTCTGGGTCCGCTGTGTGCTGCACTGCAGGCCTCTGGTTCCACCCTTACCGTGGTCATGAATGTGGAATCATACAGTAAAAAACAAAAAACAAATATCTACTTCACAAGACTCAAAGGACAGTCTTTAAACAGGATACTATTTTTTGTACATTAAAAGCAATCTATTAGTCATATTCTTCCAAGGACTTTTTACCTATTCTTTCTAAACATTCCACCTACTTATTGGCAATTACTCCAAAATAATTATGTTCCCTAAACACTTGACCAGTTTCCATTAGCTAAGTCTCTAAAGTTCCATTTTAGACAAACATCAGAATTATTTCCATACAGTTAGTGTTTTGACATCTAGAACTGTTCTTTCCTATTTACCCAGTAACTAATCTTAAACCCTGAACATAATTTCACCTATGGTCCCTAACTCTATACTCCTGGCTATTAAAAGACTCAAAATACTCAACATTAGAGGAACAAACCAAAGGTATTAACTGTAATCATCCACCACAGAAACACAATGCTCCCACCTGGAAAGGACTTCAGAAAATCTACCGCGCACTTAGCTGATAAACTATATCCATCGAGTATCCGTCTGCACATTAAAATACTACCACCTGTCTCTCTCTGATTGTCTCCCATCTAAACCATAAGAATTAGGCTATATTTAGCTTTGATTGTAAATACTAAAGTCAAGAAATAAATATTAATATTTTAATAGGTTGTTTCTACCATGTAATTATCAAGTGGTTAAAATTCAATTTAACCATCAGAAAAATAAAGCAATATAAATAGTAATAAATAGATGCACATTCATAGCAGCAGGGGCTAACCAGGTTCTCTCGTACACTGTTGCAGTCAGAGCGTGGGACAGTGCCTAATACCTGATAAGCACTCAATTGATGGTTCCCTTAAAATTTATTACAATATACAGAAGGGGAAGAAATGCACAGATCCACCATCCAGAAACTACCATTTCCAAATATTTTCTTACAGCTTATAAAGGCAGTAAGAAGAATAATTGCCACACTTAAGCTTGGGGATGAAAACCAGTAAAAATACTGACTAATGCAAGCACTCATAAAAAAACGTCAACACAATCTATGTAGGAACTTAAGGTTTTTTTACCCCAAGAGGAAAAAATGGAATAAAACTTGTTTTAAATTCCCAGGTTAACATATAAAAAACTTTTTTTTTTTCTTTTGGATGCATCGTCCGGGAATCAAACCTGGGTCTCCTGCATGGAATGTGCGCATTCCACCACTGAACCACCAGTGCATCCATAAAAACCTTTTTAAAATGCCTACTGCACTTGAAATATTTAGTTACCATGAAAAGTCAATAACAGTCATTGACTAAAAGTAGATTTAACTACAGGATAAAGAACCAGTAGAAAGGCTCATGCAGACTCCAAAGGGCACCATCACAAGACCTTTACTTATTGATGGAACAGATTTAACTTGACTTTAAAGAAATCTTCAAAATGAAACAAAACTAATAAAACGACCCTCCATGTAGCCATCATCAGTTTCAATTTTCAACTGTGATTCCCTTATCTTGTTTCTCTACTCACAGCTATACCAACGAATTCCACACATTCCATGTCCTGCAAAAGCACAAAAATTCCTTGACATATGTTATCTACTCAATGTTTATTTCTAATTGCCTAATATTTTTTACAGTTTGTTTACATCAATATCCCAACAAGATGAATACATACTTCTATTTGATATGCCTCAACACTTTTCCCCCCACTATTTGGCAGTCCCAGTCATAAACTCTGTAAAATCATGTAGATTTTATCAATTACATCCTCTGTGTCTTTTTAATAACTGCTTATTATGTTGAATTTAATATACAACAATATGCAATGCTTTAAACTATAAACCATAAAACATTTATAACACCATATTAAATTAGAATGTCTCAACCATTCCCCCCAGCACCCCAAATGCCTTCCACCTGGACTATTAACATTAACCTGAACTTTGTGTTTATCACTCATGCTTTTTATTTATAAACTATTTCTGCAAGATAATTATTTAAATAGACAAAACATCATTATCTCTCCTTAAAAATGAACAAAAACTTCTTTGTATTAATTCTCTAGTCAATGTTAGATTTGCCTGATTAATTTTATTTTTTTTACCAATTGGTTTGTTCAAATCAGGATCCACATAAAGTCCATTCATTGCATTTGGTTGATTATAAATTTCTAGTCTAGTAACTGACAGGTTTTCCTCTTTTATTTCCTTCAACCGACTTGAAAAGCCCTGTCATTTGTTCTGTAGTTTCACACTGGATTTTGCTGACTGCAGCCCCAAGACGGTGCTCAATAGGTTCCTCTGTCCCCTACAAAGTGACAGATGCCAGGACCTAATTCATTTGTTTGTTTGAGAAGAACAATAATATTTTACATTGGGTATTGTATAATCTCATCAAGAGATGCATTATCTCTGGTTATCTCTCTGTGATGCTGGCAGCCACTAATGATCACCGCCTAAATCCATTATGTCATTCAAGGTTGAAAACTGTGATTTTCTAGTTCTATCATTCCTAGCTGGAATTAAGTAAAGAACAACTTTCCTTCATCAAATATTTGGGTACTCTGAGGTATAATAAGGCAGGATAAATACTTGATACTTTCCTTTTTGCAGCAGATGGTTTTGTGTTCCATGTCACATCCCCTCAGCTCACCTCTGATTTCATCCATGGCTGTGGGAGACAGTTTCATG
>PVIY010056332.1:0-13352 GCA_004026745.1 Myrmecophaga tridactyla | reverse complement strand
GGGGGGTGGGATGGGGTTGCTTGGGCTCAGGTGCATGGTAGGGCATTGGTCACTGGAGGGCTAGGGCGAAGCATGTTCAAGGGACACAACTTGGCTTCCTTAACCCTGCCTCCCTGTCTGTGAACTCCTGAGGACTCTGGGCCTCCATTTGGAATGGGGCACATTAGGACATTAGGTTTTTTACACTAGCTGGATGGTCTCCATTTCCTCAGCTTTTTCATCCAGGATATCCTTTGTAGTGTCGAAGACTTTCTCAGGTCATTTGTACCCTGGAAACACTGTCCTGGTCATTTTTCTGTCACTTCTTTAGTTGTTTCTTGGGGCAGGAGTAAACTCAGCCTGTCCTATCAACTGGAGTCTCTAATACAACACTCTCATCAATGGATAGAACATTTAGAGAAAAGATCAATAAGGAAACAAATAATTTAAATAATATGATAAATGAGCTAGACTGAACAGATGTACAGAACATTGCACCCAAAAACAGCAGGCTTACATTCTTCTTAGGTATAATGATTCATTCTCTAGGGTAGAGACAAAACAAGTCTCAAAAAATTTTTAAAAATTGAAATTATACAAAGCACTTTCTCTGATCATAATGGAATAAAGCTGGCAATAAATAATAGGCAGAAAACTGGAAAGTTCAAAAATATATAGGGATCAAAGAACACACCCTTAAATACTTGATGGGTCAAAGAAGAAATTGGAAGAGAAAATCAGTAAATATCTCAAGACAAAAGAAAAAAGCATGTCAAAATTTATGGGATGAGCAAGAAAAAATTAACAAAAGCAAAGTTTGGTTCTTGTGAGTATAAATAAAATCAATAAACTCTTAACTAGACTGACAAAGAAAAAAATATGTAAATAAATGAAATCAGAAATGAGAGGGGAGACATTGCTACTGACCACACAGAAATATTAAGGATCATATGAGGATACTATGAACAACTGTGTGCCAACAAATTAGATAATGAAGATGAAATGGACAAATTTCTAGAAACACACAAACAACCTATGCTGACTCTAGCAGAAACAGAAGACCTCAACAGATTAATTACAAATGAGAAATGGAATCAGTCATCAAAACCTCCCAACAACAACAAAAAAAATCCGAGGAGCAGAAGGATTCACAGGTGAATTCTACCAATCATTCCAAGAAGATTAATTCTAATTCAGCTCAAACTCATCAAAAAAATTGAAGAGGAAGGAACACTACCCATAAGGTCAACATCACCTTAATAGCAAAGCCAGATAAAGACACTACAAGAATAGAAAATAACAAACCAATTTCTCTCATGAACATAGATGCAAAATTCCTCAACCAACAGTATATTAAGAGAATTGTACACCATGTATTGGTTTGTAAGCTGCTAGAATGCAATATACCAGAAATGCAATGGTTTTTTAAAAAGGAGCTCAACAAATTGGAAGTTTAAGTTCTAAGCTTATACAAATGTCCAAACTAAGGCATCCATGGAAAGATACCTTAACTAAAGAAAGGCTGATGGGTCTGGAACACTTCTGTCAGCTGGGAAAGTCATGTGGTTGGTACTACTGTTCCCTTGCCTCTGGACTCTGTTGCTTTCAGCCTCTCTTCCTGTGGGGGTTCCTCAATTTGCTTCTCTGGGGCTGGCTTTCATCTCTTGGCTTCCCTTGGCTCTCTCCAGATTCTGGCTTGCTTATCATCTCATGGTAATGTCTGCTAGGCTTCAAGCATCTCCAAACATCCTTGTTTCTGTTCTCTGAAACAACTGTTCTTCAAGCATCTCATCTGCTCTCTCTGTTATTTCTGGCTGTCTCCAATATGTCTTCTCTTTTAAAGGATTCCAGTAAACTAATCCAACCCACCTTGAATGGCTGGAGTCACATCTCCATCTAATCAAAAGGCCACACCCACAATTGGGTGCATCACATCTATTTGGAGATAATCTAACCAAGAGTTTCTGCTTTGTGATATTGAATTCAGATTAAAAGAAACAGCTGCCCCCTACAAGACAAGAACAGGATTAAAACATGGTTTTTCTGGGGTACATATTATTTTTTAAACAGCACACACCACAACCAAGTGGTTTTTATCCCAGGCATGCAAGGGTAGTTTGAACAAGAAAAATCAACTAATGTAGTATATCACATTAAAAAATCAAAGGGGAAAACCACATAATTATATCAATTAATGCAGAAAAGACATTTTACAAAATCTAGCATTCTCGGTAAAAGCACTTCAAAAAACAGGAATAGAAAGAAAGTACCTCAAGGTGAAAAAGGCATAAATGAAAAACCCACAGCTAACATCATAATCAATGGTGAATGACTGAAAGCTTTTTATCTAAGATTTAGAACAAGACAAAGATGCCCACTCTAACCTCTGTTGTTCAACATTTTGCAAGAAGTTCTAGTTAGAGCAAACAGACAAGAAAAAGAACTAAAAGCCATCCAAATTGGAAAGTTTGATGTGTACTGTGATGGTTTGAATCTGTTGTGTACCCCAGAAAAGCCAAGTTCTTTAATCCTTATTCGATATTGTTGGGTGATAGCTTTTTTATTGTTTCCATGGAAATGTGACCCACCCAATTCTGGGTGGTAACTTCGGATTAGATGGTTTCCATAGAGATGTGTCTACACCCATTCAAGGTGTGGTTGCTTATTGGAGCCCTTTAAGAGGGAACTATTTTGGAAAAAGCTTTAGAGCCCACGCAGCCAGAGACCTTTGGAGATGAAGTAGGAAAATTCCCCTGGGGTAGCTTCATGAAACAAGAAGCTAGGAGAGAAAGCTAACAGACTTTGCCCTGTGCCCTTCCATCTGAGAGAGAAACCCTGAACTTCATCAGCCTTCATGAACCAAAGTATCTTTCTCTGGATGTCTTAACTTGGATATTTTCATAGCCATATTGTAATTTGGACATTTTCACAGACTTAGAACTGTAAACTTGTAACTTTTTAAATTCCCCTTGTAAAAGCCATTCCATTTCTGATATATTGCATTCTAGCAGCTTTCAAACTAGAACAGTTACGCTCTGGTGTCAACTTATCCAGGTGGTGATGCCAAGTTGTCTGGCCAGGGAAGAACTGACCTAACCATTGCTGCAAGGATATTTTGTGGTATGGTCAATGAACCAGGGGGGCTGGTTTATTAAATCATCAGTTAGTTGATTGCAGCTGTGGCTGTTCACATCTCTTATCAACTAAGGGTGTGTCTCTCACAGATTAGATAATTTTATCAGTTGAATTTCAGCTGGTCAGTTGATGACTTTTAAGGGACTTTTAAGGAAGGAGAGAATCTTCACTGCTTCATTCAGTGAGTCTCTCTTGTGGCGCTCATCTAGACCTTTCATCAGAGTTGCTGGCTTCACAACCTGTCCTACAAATTTTGGACTCTTTCATTCCCATGGTTGCCTGAGACACCTTTATAAACTCATATTTACAGATATCTCCAATTTGTTCTCTTTCTCTAGAGAACCCTGCCTAACACAGCTTGGAACCAGGAGTGGTTCTTGAGAAACAGAATCTTAAAAATGGGTTTTTCAAATTGGTTTTCTAATCTGATTAGACTCAATGGCACTAAAGACTGTTTCTAATAATCAGGATGGTACTGACAGAACATGGGGTGAGTCAGCAAAAGAGATACTCAAAATATCACCATTAGATTCTGCTAATTGTATGCCTATATGAGTCAAGGCCCTGAGTGAGAGAGTTTTTGACACCTAAGAAGAGTTTTAAGGAATTAAGAGTATAATGATGTTGGCTCATTATTGTTTACATATGCTGGATACAGCAATGAGGGAAACAGATGAGATGAAGGCTTCAAATTTGCAACCTAAGTGCCATATGAAAGATGTAAAAGTTTCCATGTTTGCCCTGAAAGAAAATCTTGTTTTCTGTGGTCACAGACTTGAGATCTCTGAAAAACAGACAGAGCCTCATTATGCGAGTAACAGATTTACAATGGAAACTAAAATTTCAACCTTTCGAGTGTCTGCTGTTAAAGTAAGGGCTTCAATTGGAAAATAATGAGATCCTGAAACACAGGATGGGGACATATGGCTTGATAATGATAGCAATAGGAACATGGAAACCCTTGAATCTGCTGAACCTTTGCTAGACAGACCTACAGTGGTCTGTCCTGAGAAAACAGCTGCCCCAGCTCCAGCTTGTCTTGAGGAAACAGCTTTCTGGTCCCAGTTTACCCAGAGGAGTCTGCTATCCAACCTCCACCTAAGGAGATTAACCGTTCAGTGCCTGCTAACCCTGTAACCACCTCCCCTGGGGAAATAGCCCTCACTCCTCTGTCTGGAGTGACTAATCCTGCTTCACCAGGGGAAAACTGTAATGGAAAGTCCTGAAGTAATTGGCTTGCAAGACACTTCTAATTCTTTTCATGACCCACCTCCATAATCCATCTTTTCTTCAAGACCTATAACTAAAGTCCCAACAATCCCCAAAAGGTGAGGTACAAAGTGGGACCCATGAGAAGGTACATTATACTCCAAAGGAACTGCATGAGTTTTCCAATCTATATAGACATAAATCAGGGGGATATGTGTAGAAATGTTTAAGGGTTGGGATAATGGTGGAAGGAATATAAAGTTGGATCAAGCTAAATTTATTGATATGGGCCCACTAAGCAGAGATTCTGCATTCAGTAGTGTAGCTTGAGGGGTTAGAAAGGACATTAATAGCTTGTTTGGATGTTTGGATGAAACATGGAGCAACAAGTGGGCCAATATTACTTGAGGTCAAAATGCCAGAACTCAATGTGGGACACAAATCCTAGAATGAGTTGGGACTCAGGGATTAAGAAAACCTTCTTGACCAAAAGGGGCAAGAGCAAAATGAGACAAAATAAAGTGTCAATGGCTAAGAGATTCCAAACAGAGTCGTGAGGTTATCCTGGAGGTTATTCTTATGCATAATATAGATATAACCTTTTTAGTTGAGGTGTAATGGAGAAGCTAAAGGGAACTGCCTGAAAATATAGAACTGTGTTCCAGTAGCCATGTTCCTTGAAGATGATTGTATAATGATATAGCTTTCACAATGTGACTGTGTGATTGTGAAAACCTTGTGTCTGATGCTCCTTTTATCTACCTTATGGACAGATGAGTATGATTTTTCCCTCTGTTTTCTTTTTATTTCTTTTTCTGAATTGATGCAAATGTTCTAAGAAATTATCATGATGCTGAATATAAAACTATGTGGTGATATTGTGAGTTACTGATTATATATGTAGAATGGAATGATCATACGGTAAGAACATTTGTGCTTGCATGTTGGTATGTTTAATAAATATAATAAAATAAATTTAAAAATAAAAATAAAAACTACAAAGTATAGTTGGTGTGGTGCTTGGAAACACCTTATCAGGAGAATATATTCATCTGTATTTTTTCCTATTATCTTTATGTTTTGTTTTGTTTTGTTTTGTTTTTACATTTGATTACTTGATAATATAATCTGAAATTTATCACTTATTTTTGAAATGCCATTTTTACCATATACTAAATACATATCTATATGCTTGGTTTCAAAAAAAATGCCAGAACTTTCCTGGTAATGTAGATGGGGGAGATCCAGAGGCTTATAGAGATTGGAATGTTAGAATAGATTTATCATGGAAGACCTTTTCAAACACCCCAAGAATGTCCAGAGGACACATCTTTCACCAGAACTTTGTGAAATAAATTTGTGAGACTAGCTCCATCATCCCTGAAAAGCTCTGTCATCACCCTCTCTGTAGGTCAGATATTACTGTGGGAACTGCTGTCCCTGAACTGGAATCTTTAAGCACAATGGGAATGATCTGATGCTGAATTGGCAGAAGCCTTGTGGCAACAGTTAATCACCATAGACAAGTGCGTGTGGTCACTATAATGGACAGGAGACTCAAAGCAGCAGTCAGAATAATCTGACACACAGAGACTTGTGGCATTGGCTACTAGGTCAGGGGATACCTAGAAGTAAAATAGAAGGGTAGTCTACTAAATTCTTGTTTGAGCTGTATAAGCAGAAGAATTCTAGGCCAAGTGAACAAAAGTCTAACTTGAATTACAAAAAACAGAGTTATGGCCCTGTAAACAGTTCCCAGACTTGAGACAGTTTATAGACCTAAAGTCCCTTGAATGTGGGGAGGATCAGGTACCCTTGGGGAAGGACCAAAGGTCCCAAAATTTAAACTGTTAACCTTCCTCCCACCCTTCTCCAAGGAGACGTACAGCCATTTACAAGGGTGAATGCACATTGGGGAAAAGTAAATGAGCAGATATTTCAGGGATTATTAGACACTGGCTCAGAAGCAACACTAATTCCAGGAGACCAAAAAGTCACTCTGGTCCATCAGTCAGAGTAGGGACTTATGGCAGTCAGGTGGTCAATAGAGTCTCAGCTCAGATCCATCTCACAGTGGGTCCAGTGGGTTTGCAGACCCATTCTGTGGTCATTTTCCCAGTTCTGGAATGCATAATTGGAATTGATATACTCAGCAACTGGCAGAATCCCCACATTGGTTCTCTGACTCATGGAATGAAGGGTGTTATGGTAGGAAAGGCCAAGTGGAAGCCACTAGAACAGCCCCTATATAGCAAAATAGTGAATCAGAAGCTGTGTTAATTTGCTAAACCTGCCAGAATGCGATATATCAGAACTGGAATGGCTTTTGGAAAAGGGGAGAACTTAATAAGTTTCAAATTTACAGTTCTAAGCCTGTGAAAATGTCCGAACTAAGTCATCGAAGAAAAGATACCTTAATTCAAGAAAGGTCAATGTGTCTGCAACATCTCTGTCAGCTGGGAAGTTACACAGGTCCGTGGCACCTGGGCTTCATTGCTTTCAGCCTCTGTTCCTGTGGAGGTTCCTCACTTTACTTCTCCAGGGCTGGCTTTCATCTCTTGGCTTCCCTTGGCTCTCTCCAGGTTCTGGCTTGCTTAACACCTCATGGTAATGTCTGGTGGGCTCCAAACATCTCCAAACATCTGAGTTACTGTTCTCCACATATCCACATTTGTGTCAGTTCTGTTGTGAAATTTCTGTCAGCTCTCAGGCTTCTGTTGTTTATCCAAACTCTGTCCTCAGTGTCATTTCTGACTCTCTCCAAAATGTTTCCTCTTTTTAAGGGTTCCAGTAAACTAATCAAGACACGTCTGAATAGTTGGAGTCATATCTCCATCTAATCAAAAGTTAATACCTGCAATTGTAAATGTCACATCTCCATGGAGATAATCTAATCAAAATATTTTAACCTGCATTATTGAATAGGATTAGAAAAAAGTGCTGCTCACACAAGATTGGATCAGGATTAAAATATGGCTTTTCTAGGGTACATAATAATACTTTCAAACGAGCACAGAAGCAACATCAGATTCCTCATGGGATTGCAGAGATTAGTTCCACTCTTAAGGACTTGAAAGATGCAGGGGTGATGATTCCCACCACATCCCCATTCAACTCTCTTATTTGGCCTGTGTAGAAGAGATGGGTCTTGGAGGATAACAATAGATTATTGTAAACTCAATCAGGTGGTGACTCCAATTGCAGCTGCCATTCCAGATGTGGAATCATTGCTAGAGCAAATCAACATATTACCTAGTGCCTGGTATGCAGCTATTGATCTGGCAAATGCTTTTTTCTCAGCAGGTCCTTGAATAAGGAACACAATAAACAGTTTGCATTCAGCTGCAAGGCCAGCAGTATACCTCTACTGTCCTACCTCAGGAGTATATCAACTCTTAAGCCCTGTGGTAGGTAGATTCAGTTGTCAACTTGGCCAGGTGAAGGCATGTAGTTCTGTTGCTGTGGCCATGAGCCAATGTTACGTGAACCTCATCTGTTGCTGATTACATCTGCAGTCGGCTAGGAGGCGTGCCTGCTGCGATGAATGACGTTTGACTTAATTGGCTGGTGCTTAAATGAGATAGCGCAACGTAGCACAGCCCAAGCAGCTTGGCATACCTTGTCTCAGCACTCGCAGCTCAGCCCAGGCCTTTGGAGATGCAGAAAGGTATCACCCTGGGGAAAGTTGTTGGAACCCAGAGGTCTGGAGAGAAGGCCAGTGGAGATTATCCTGAGCCTTCCCATGTGAAAAAGAACCTCAGATGAAAGTTAGCTGCCTTTCCTCTGAGGAACTAATGAAATAAATCCCCTTTTATTAAAAGCCAAGCTGTCTTGGGTATGTTGCATTCCAGCAGCTAGCAAACTAGAACAAGCCCTGTCATAATATTGTCCACAGGGAACGTGATCATTTCTCCATTCAACAAGACATCACCCAGGTCCTATATATTGATTATATCATGTTGATTGGACCTAGTGAACAAGGAGTAATCACTATAGCAGACTTATTGGCAAGGCATGTGCATATCAGGGGATGGGAGATAAATCCAACAAAAATATAGGGGTCCTTTACCTCAGTGAAATTTGAAGGTGTCCAGTGGTGTGGGATATGTTGAGATACCCCTTCTAAGGTGAAGGATAAGCTATTGCATCTGGCCTTCCTATGACAAAAAAAGAGGCACAACGCCTTGGCTTCTTTGGATTTGGGGGAAAACATATTCCACATTTGGGTGTGCCACTCTGGCCCATTTACCGGAAAAGCTGCTAGTTTTGAGTGGGGACCAGAACAAGAGGAGGCTCTGTGACAGGTCCAGGCTGCTGTACCCTGATCTGCCACTTGGGCCATATTATCCAGCAGCTCCAATGGTGCTGGAAGTGTCAGTGGCAAATAGGGATGCTGTCTGGAGCCTTTGGGAACCCCCAAAGGAGAATCGCAAAATATTTAAATGCCACAAAGACAGCAGATGATCACTAAGCATATCAAATGCACACAAATATAGCCCTGCCTAATGACCAAATTAAATCACCAGAGGAGACACAGATGTTGGAACAACTAATCAAAGGTGTTCCTATAACTCTACTTAATAAAATAAGTGGGACAACAAATGACATAAAGGAGATCAATAAGACAGTAGAAGAGCATAAAGAGGAATTTGAAAGAATTTATAGAAAAATGGCAGATATCACAGAGATTAAAGAGTCTGTTGACCAAATAAAAAACATACTAGAGGCACACAACACCAGATTTGAAGAGACAGGAGAAAGAATAAGTGATATAGAGGACAGGATAATTGACTTCAAAAACTCAAAACAATAAATGGCAAAAAAGATGGAAAAAATTGAATGGAAACTCAGGGAAATGATAGCAGACAAATATAAGAATTATTGGTGTCCCTGAAGGAGACAAGAGGAGTAAAGGGAGGTGAGAAGGCAGTGGTGTGATATATTCAAGATCCTGAAAGAGAAAGACTTCCAGCTGAGAATTCTGTACCCAGCCAAATTGTCCTTCAAAATTAAGGGAGAGATTAAAGTTTTCACAGATGAAATTCTGAAAGAATTTGTCAACAAGAGACTGGCTGGCTCTACAATAAATACAAAAAGGAGCTCTGCCAGCTGAAAAAAAAATAGGAGAGGGAGGTCTGGAGGAGGGCACAGAATTGAAAAGTACCACTAAGGGTAATTTTAAGAATACAAAGAGAAAGAGGAAAAAGAATACATAGATCTAACAAAATTAAAGAGATAAGATGATGGAATCAAGAAACACCTTCCCAGTATTAACTTTGGATGTTAACAGACTAAACTTACAAATTAAAAGATACAGATTGGTAGAATGGATTAAGAAACATAATCCAGCTATATGCTCCTTACAAGAGACTCATCTTAGACACAAGGATACAAATAGATTGAAAGTGAAAGGATGGAAGATGATTTTCCACACAAGCTGTAGCCAAAAGAAAGCAGTAGCAGCCATACTAATATCAGACAAAATAGACTTTAAATTTAAAGGCATCATAAGAGACAAAGAAGGACACTATACACTAATTAAAGGGTCAATTCACCAAGAAGATATCACAATCATAAATGTTTATGCTCCCAATCAAGCTCCAAAATACATGAGTTAGACATTGGTAAAACTGAAAGGAGTGATAGATATTTCAACAATAGTAGTAGGAGACTTCAATACACCACTCTCCTCTACAGATAGAACAACCAGACAGAAGATAAACAAGGAAATAGAGAAGATAAATAACTTGATAAATGAATTAGACCTAACAGGTATATGTAGGTCATTGCAACCCAAAGCACAAGGATATGCATTCTTCTCTAGTGCTCATGGAACATTCTCCAGGATAGATCATATGCTGGGGCACAAATCAGGTCTGTATAAATTTAAAAACACAATGAGATAATTCAATCAGTTGAAGGCTTTTAAGGAAGAAAAGAGACTCTTTCTTTGCTTCTTCAGCCAATGAGCCTCTCCTGTGGAGTTCATTCAGATGCTTCATCAGAGTTGCCAGCTTCACAGTCTGCCCTATGGACTTTGGACTCTTCCATTATCATGGTTGAGTGAGACACCTTCATGAATCTCATATTTACAGATATCTCCTATTGGTTCTGTTTCTCTTGAGAGCCCTGACTAATGCAGCTAGGAAATGAAGAAAAGAGATGTACAGGTAGGGGTAGAAAGTGAGAGAGCAGAGGGTTCAGGGATTCAAAGTTTCGATAGGATTGGAAAAACAGGTTGTTGAGAATTAAAATATGTCCCCCACAGAAAGACATGTTCAAATCTTAATCTGTGAACAGGACCTTTGGAAGATGCTATTGGTAGATAAGATCATATTATATGAGACCAGACTGAATCCAGTTGAGCCTTAATCCATATGGCTGAAGTCTTCATAAAGAGAAGAGATCCACAAAGACAACTGAGCAAAAAAAGTTAAAGCCAAGAGAAATCATATGAAAGAAGTAGAGAAACAAGCCAAGGAAACTCAAGGATTACGGCAAGCCAGCATCTGAATGCTACACACTCCAGGAGAAAATCTGGCCTATTGAGACCTAGATTTTGGACTAATAGCCTCCAAAACCATAAGGGAATAAATTACTATTTAAACCAACTCATCATGTGTTGTTTGTCATAGCACTTGGCAAACCAAGACAAAATCTATGGGAATAACTGAGGGAGACAAGTGAAGTTTAGGAGATTTGCTGAGACAATAGACATTTGAGTTAGATTGTTTCTGCTCTAGTTCCATCAAGCTACTGGTTTATTCCAGCATTATCAATATACTGTTTTATTTTTTTATTTATTTATTTTTTTAACATGGGCAGGCACCGGGAATCGAACCCGGGTCCTCTCTGGCATGGCAGGTGAGCACTCTGTCTGCTGAGCCACCGTGGATTGCCCCAATATACTGTTTTAATCACTAAAATTTTAAAAGTTTTACCCTTTAAAGTGCTTAGTTCTTTCAATATTATCTTTTATCAGAACTTTTCTTGATATTCTAAAATGTTCATTCTTCCAGATTAACTTTAAAATAATACCAGGCTATCAAAAAATATTCTTATAGTGATGTTGACTGTAATTGTGTTAAGCCTATAAATCCATTTAAGGAGAATTAACACCTTTACATTATTTAATTTTCCTAACTAGGAACACATTTTGTCTTGCCATTTACTCCAATCCTTTACAACTCTCAACAAAGGTTTGTAGTTTTCTTCATGTGTACTTTTGTAATGGAATGAAATGCCTCTTCCTGTCACAGAGCCTGGACACTGAAAGGAGACTAGCTGGTCCAATATCTAGACCAAAAAAAGCATGGCTATACGTCCTTTGAGCATATTCTCAAAAAGTGACATCTTCATAACAATAATTGGGTTATTATTGTTAAGGGTATAATGAGAATATGTGAAAGAAAACTGTAAAAAGAAGGTTGTGAACATAAAAAAGGAATGAAACTTTATCTTTATACTTTCCTGAAAAAAAAACTTAAAAATGTTCAGTAACATAGGTCATTACTAAAGCAAAGCTGATATTTCTAATAACTTTCTACTTGATATTTTGAGAATGAACACAGTTTTGAAAGGTGTTTAAATTAGTGTTTAATACTTGGAATTCAAAAAACTCTCATATCTGTATCTAGATTTTTTCCTTGTTTGCCTTATTTTAAATTGGTCTGCAAAACTTAATGTACAAACACAGGCTTTACAATGATTATATTTTATTTAATATGCCTATGGATTAGCTAACCAAGTTCCATTTTTGGTGCTTAAGATTTTCATGTATTAATTATAAAAACATTTCCATCTTTATATTTTCCTGAAATCAAAAGCTTGAAAATGTTCAGTAACTGTTTTAGTTTGCTAGGTGCTGTAATATAATATACCAGAAACAGAATGTCTTTTAAAAAGGGGAATTTAATAAGTTGCTAGTTTATAGTTCCAAGGCCAAGAAAATGCCCCAATTAAAACAAGTCTATAGAAATGTCCAATCAAAGGCATTCATCCAAGGAAAGTTACCTTGGTTCAAAAGAAGGCCGATGAAGTTCAGGGTTTATCTCTTAAATGAGAAGGCACATGGTAAACACAGTCAGGGCTTCTCTCTCAGCTGGAAAGGCATATGGCAAACACAGCATCATCATCTGCTAGCTTTCTCTCCTGGCTTCTGGTTTCATGACGCTCCTCCCAGGAGGCATTTTCCTTCTTCATCTCTCCAATCTAAGGCATCCAGAGAAAGAGGCCTTGATTCAAGAAGGCCAGTGAAGTTCAGAGTTCCTCTCTCATCTGGAAGGGCACATGGTGAACACAGTCAGAGTTTCTCTCTCATCTGGAAGGGCACATGGTGAACATGGCATCATCTGCTAGCTTCTCCTGGCTTCCTGCTTCATGAGCCTCCCGGGAGGCATTTCCCTTCTTCATCTCCAAAGGTCACTGGCTGGTGGACTCTGCTTCATATAGCTATGCCATTGTGCCCTGCTCTCTCTCAGATCTCTCATTCTCCAAAATGTTTCCTCTTTAATAGGACATCAGAAACTAATCAAGACCCACACTAATGGGTGGAGACATGCCTCTACCTAATCCAGCTTAACAACCACTCTTGATTAAATCACATCTCCAGGGAGATGATCTCATCACAGTTTCAAACATACAATACTGAATAGGGATTAGAAGAAATGGCTGCCTTTACCAAATGGGATTAGGATTGAAACATGGCTTTTCTAGGGTACATACGTCATTTCAAACCAGCACAGTAACATAGGTCATTACTATAGCAAAGTTGATGTTTCTATAACTTTCTACTTGATATTTTGAGAATGTTCAATTTTGAAAGCTAATCAAATGGTATTTGTGATGGTTAGGTTCTGGTGTTAACTTGACCAGCTGATGTTGCCCAGTTGTCAGGTCAGGCAAACACTGGTCCAAACCATTACTGCAAGCATAATTTCATGACTGATTGACCAGATGGTTGGTTTATTAAAACATCAGTCAGGGACTTCCAGGTCAAGATGGCGGCTTAACAACGTGCGCGTTTTAGT
>PVIY010056331.1:0-10277 GCA_004026745.1 Myrmecophaga tridactyla | reverse complement strand
AAAAAAAATCAACACTTATTTTACAGCATTATTAAATGAATGCCCAAAAAAATAGCCTGGCATTAACTAAGAATTCCTTTGGTCTATACTATTGAATTCTTATAATTCACAGTACCCAAGAAAAAGGAATGTCTTCCCCTGAGTGATTATGTCATTTATAGACATCTTTCCAACATAAAGTCATTCAGTCATAAGGCTGTCAGGAAACACCTAAAAATTCTCAGGAGACAGCAAATTTGAGAATCTCATAGAAATGACCCCTCTGCCTTCAGAAAGCACTAGACAAAGAAAGTTTTCTGGTTCCTGTTGTATTATCAACAGATATGATTCTGAAAAAAATTATTTAATCTGAGTAGACATCAGTTTTCTTATCTGTAAGAAATGAATATATGATTCAGCATTCTCTAAAGTCTTTTTTAACACAAAATGTTCATGATCTGATGGCCCCTTCAAGTGTTACACAAAAGTTATGAAATTTTCAGAGTAAAAATCTAAAACTATAAGAACCACATACAGTTTTCAGTTTGGGGGCAAGTTGATAATCATGAAGATTTTAAATTCCACATTTTAAAATGGTTATTTAGAAATGTATTAATTCTGAAGGTTAGAATTTGACTTAACTCTGATTAGTAGCATGGAAATAAACTTCAGTGTGAACAATCTGAAAGAAACCTAACCCAAAGCAGTAAAAATTTTGACAACACTGATCTCATTCAAAATGTTTGGCTACATCAAATGACAAGCATGTCAAATGCTTCCAGATTTCTCTACCCTGAATTTCCTGACAGGGTAAACAGCAAAATTTAGGAAAAAGTCCTCATAAGAGCTGCTTTAAGTCTATTTTTTTTTGAGTGTCAGGAACTGACCACCTTTGCCTACATTACAGCCAACAATTCCAATTTATTCCCATCCACATGATGTAATTTTATCTTCCAGCCCAGGAAACATTACATTCCTTTCTGGAAACTTTAGTTTAGCACAGTATAACCAAAAAATACTGAGTTTGGGGCCTGAAAATTTGAATTTAAATCCTTTCACTGCTACTTGGGGGTTGTGGGGCCAACACCTAACCTTTCTATATCTAACTGTCTCCTTGTGGGAAAAGAGATCACATCTACTTTAGGAACATGAGAATTCAGTAATGTACGTGAAGGGTCAGAGCACACAGTAGCTATTCAAGTCACACACATTTATTTCATTTACACATTCTGATTACTGGTGTTCAAATCTCTTCTATGAATACCTTGGCTGGCATTTGCCTATCTAGGGTTAAGCTTTTTGGCTTCTGTTTTGCTTGCATGCTGCCTAGTCTATAAGCCTGCATTACTGAAGAGCCAAAGATTAGAACTTCTCTTGGGCTGGTATTCAGCAATATTCCACTAAATTACCAAAGCATGTGTTGACTAATCATTAGGTCTGATTGTTTATTCCTGTTGTCCTGTCTCCCTCCTTCTTTCTAGTCTGAGCTTCTTAAATTTATTAAAATCCTGGGTTTTGAGTCTTTATTGCCCACTTGGCTTCTTTCAAATTCTTATGATTTATTAATTTGATTACCTTTATGTATGCCAGGGAACTTGAAATGAGGATTTACAAGTCCAAATACTATATTAAGATTCTCAATATTCACCCAAACATCCGTTATGAATCTTATATCTCTCTGAAACTAAAGCTTCAAACCAGTGTAATTAGCATGCATTTATTCTGTGAGAAAATGCCCTCAAGGATTTTACTTGTTTATTCCAGTCAGTTCTTAATTGTTTGTACTAATAACTATTACATATTTTATTAATTTAGAGTGATCATAAAGTAAGATATCGCTTTGTTCAAAACAGATAATTCTGATGACAGCATCTTTTGAGGTAAGTAGGAAAGCATGATGAGGAAGAGTGGAGAGAAAAAGAAACTGGATGGAAGACATGAAAGAGGAAAGACAAGTTAAAAGGAAAAAAAAGAAAAGCAATGGATGTGGGCTGAACATAAAAGAAAAAGTGACTGAAAAGTAGAGATAGAAAGGAGAGAATAAGGAAAATAGAAAATTAGGGAATGAAGGGGAAAATTTTTAAATGCATGAAATATTTATTATATACTTAGAAATATAAAATTCTAGCATTAGGAAATTAAAATGCAAAATAAGGTAAAATGTCTGTCTTATCCAGGCAAAGTTCTTTGCTTTTCTACCTATTCTCTATCCAAAAATTCCTGTGCTATTCTGAAAACATTAAAATATTTGATTTAGATTATAACAATAAATTATCTATTTTGGTTAAAACAAAGGTGACACTACATGTGCATTTTAATAACAGTGCATAATTTCTAGAATTTGTTATTCAGTTGCAAGTCAAAAATAAAATTCTAATTTTATTGCTTTACAAAGTCATCTGTTCAATTTTCTTATATTCTATGTTTAAAGAGGCAAACTAGTTCTATTCATAATTAACTTGGACTTTACAATAATTGCAAACTTCTAGGAATAAGATTGATTTTCCTAAGAATAAATATCTATAGCACCTTACTTTTATTTACAATGTTGACTTACAAACAGCTTTCTCATATTTTATGTATCAGATTTATTTTATAAATTTATTACGTACTTCTCTCCTTCTAGAAGACTAAAAATTCTTTTAAAACAATGTTAAATCTAATTCATGTTTTATCTCTCACTCCTTGCACAGTTCCCAACAGTTTACACAGTCAACAAATGTTTGTTGAATGAATGATGCATCAATGAGATGCATGGTTTACATATACTTCAATTAATTTCTGTGAACTGATTTTCTCACAGAGTATATGTTGCATCTGCTTCTACTATTCTAGCTTACTTATCACCATCAAGCTAATCTTTCTTTATTTCTCAATGGGCAAGCCCTACTCAAGAACAGTAAAAGATCCATCCTTTCTAAAGTGTGTAAGTCCGAATGCTTTGAACTTCCCATTATTTAGCCTGAAATTTTAATGTTCTCCAAGCCTGACCTTCACTCTGATGGGACCTGTTGCCAATAGTTTCAAGTGTAGGTCACTGTAATAAAGATGTTGTGGGACTTGCTTATACAGGTTTGGGAAAGGAAATGTTTTTGCAGAATATGTTTCACTGCTTGGGTATCTAATAATCATATTATCAAGTGTTTTCAGAAGAATGGGCTTGACATAAACATGCTCACACTGCAGACAAGGTTAAGGGCCAACTCAAGGTCACTATGCTCACTGGCCATTATAACATCAGGATATGTGAGCAATTCAGATGCAAGATGAGAGGGCACAAAATCAGCTGTAAAGGACAGCAGCTGTAGCAATCAATATCATGTGTCCACTGGAGAAATCCCAAATTCCATCTCTTCTGTACAGCTCACATCTCTAGGTGGTCTTAGGGCATGAGCAGGAGAGTGGCTAGATACCCTTACTCCCAAGGACATACTGACAACTGGTCAGAAAATTGGAAAGGTCAGTTGAACCTTGCCCAGACCTGCAAATTTGTCCAACTGGCCTAGAGACTTTTGAGTAGTAATATAGGCACATTGTTCTAAGCCACTGAGTTGGGAGTGGTTTGTTTTACAGCAGCAGCTAATTGATAAAGAAACAGTAACTAGAAGTATGTAATTATAATAAAAAACCTAAAATGTATGGCACTGGTTTTAGGACACGTGATGGGCAGAGGCTAGTAACCACTACAAAAGCTAGAAAAATGGCAGAGTAAACTATTAGTGAAGACATGGAAAAGTGAGGAAATTATTATGGAAGCTAGAGAAATGGTGACATCCTGTTATGTGGCAGCAAATTTAAAACTGTTGCCTGTGGTGAATAAGAAACAATATGACATATCTAATGAACACATGGACCTTGGCAAGATGATTTCTATGCAATATATTCAGAATGTCAGTTGATTTTACAGCTTATAATAAGGTGTGTTTATAAAGAAAGGGCCAAAAGAACACTTGTCTATTTATAAGCACATTTTAGAGGGCATAAAGAGAGGCTAAGGCATGCTGAGTTGGAAAATAAAATTGCTCCCCATCTCTAGTCTTCCCAGCTGGCAAAAGATTCTCAAAGTAAAATCAGGTCTGAGAACTAAGAACAAATCAAAGCTGTTAGTGTTAAACCCTTCACTAAGAGCTCCAAAGGAAATACATGGTGAACAGTGGAGAAATAAAAGGGACTGCTAGGAATCATAAGGATGTTGTCTCACAGATCCTAATCCAAAAATAGTAGTGGCTAATTCCATAAGGAGAAACATTTCCTGAATACAATTGTGAGCATAGCTTTTGCAGCAGAGAGCAGACTAAATCCAGATATATAGAAAGCCTATATTATTTTACAACAAATTGCATAAGTAAAAGAGTCACCAAACTGTAATAAAAGGAACTGAAATTGTTCTAATTGCAAAAAGTCTTCTAGGACTCAAATTTAATATGGTCAGGAATAAGTATAAGAAAATACTCAGTTGCCAAAAATGGCTCTTTTCTTCAGAAGTATGTAAGGAAAGCAACAGACAAGGAAGGACATCACAGAGGGCAAAGCCAAGAGCTCAGAGGGTGCCATGGGGAGCAGGGTACCAGAGAGCCACTCCCAGGGAACAGAACCAGGATCTAATCAGGGAACATTCTCTACTTTTAGAGTTGGAGAACCTGGGAATATTTGTTGAACATGATTTCAGGATTGCTATGGACCAGTGACTACTAGGCGCCTCCCATTTTAACTTTTCTAGGAGCCACCTTAAGGAGCCAAATTAGAACTTTATCTAGTTTACAATCTATAGAATTAACATGTTTTTATAGCTGGGTGAGACTTTTGTGAATAGTGGAATGGTGCTGAGCAAATTTTACTTGAAGAAGAGACAGGAACAAAACCAGAGCAGGAATGGTTAAATGGTTAGTAGTAGACTGGTGGGGAAGAAATGGGTCCATGTGTTTACCCATTTATTCACACTAACTGCAAAATGACTTTGCAGCTTCTTTCATCAAAGGGTAGAACTCATTTCCCTATTCCTTGAATTCAGGCTGACTTTGTGAATTTCTTTAGTCAAAAGAATGTGGCAGAAGTAATGGTGTGTCAGTTCTCAATCTAGGCTTTTTTGTGGGGAGGGGATGGGTACATTGTTCAGGAATCAAACCCAGGTCTCCCACATGGAATGCAATCATTCTACCACTGAACCAGACTTTGAATATTTCTGCTCTCTCTTTTGGAACCCTACCATTCCTACATGAACAATTCCTAACTATCCTAATGGAAGATGAAAGTTCACAGTGTGGGAGAGGTCTGCTGCTGAAGCCAAGGCTATCCTAAAGCAACTTACAGTCAGCTAAGTTCAAGACATGAAAAAGTTCAGCCAAGATCAGCAGAGCTGCTGACCTAGCTCAACCATGTCAGCAGATATGGATGTATATTCAAGAGCAATAATACAAGTTTATTGTTTTATGCTACTGAATTGTGGGATGACTTGTTATGCAACAATATCTAACTAATACATGCAATAATCACCTACAAAACTCAACTGCAGACTAAATAGCAAAAACAAATTTTTAAGAATGCCTAGAATTAATTTCAGCAGTGCTCTTGTTAAACCAGGCCAGGACAAAGTAAAGAATTTTTTTCTTCCAGAAATTATATTGACAAGGTCCAAATTATGGGGGCTGAGATGCAAAGTAAAGATTTTAAGCTCTTTCAACTGAAAATATAAAACTTTGTATTTTCCTGCAAAGACATCATGAGGGTGAACTTTGGCAAAGTCAAGGGGAAAACCACTATTACATTAGAAAATTGCCTAAATTTTGCTTAAATGTTTCTATGACTAAGCTTAAAATGGTTGAATTTAGAAAGGAAATAAACCAAAGAAAGAAAAATCAGATTCTCAAAGTTTCGGGAAGAATTCTCTCAAATATATACATGAATCTCTTTCCAGTTATGGGATTTCTCAACCAAGCAGCATATGTTAAAATGGCTTTAGATTTTTTTATACTAGTAGCCACATATCTACAATTTTCAAAGATTTTCTCAGTATCTATGGATATTAAACAATAACAATAAGAAATTTCATTATAATGTGACCATTGGCCCTGGAAATCAGAAAACATTTCTTATATGTGCTCTTTCCAAAGTTTATTTCAAGGTTAGATAATTCTAAATGATCTTTCTGAGCAAGCATTGCCATATACCATTCTATAGGCAAAAATTTCACAACAGATCATAGACTGACATTAAAAGAAATTCACTCCTCCTTTTTATTGTGATTTTAGATGACACATTAAGATCTGAGATAACAATGCAAAATTTCCAATATTCTTTCACATAACAAAATCAGTCAAATTCTCTGTAATTTAGATAGATGAACAGTTTTCATCATTTGAAAATTGGAATAATTTAACTATAACATCTAAATTTCTGCTACAAGATGAATAAAAATGTTCAACGTTTTTTTGCTGTAAGTAAAAACTGTTTTCTGTACATGCAGGATTTCCAAAATCACAAATAATTATTTCAAAATCCATCTTTTCCTAATAAAGAAATCTCAACATCAGTTTACCATATAAAGGAAGAATAAATGAAAGTGCTTTCAAATATTTAAAAAAATATATTCCACAAAGTAAAACTTCAAGATGTAACAAATATTCTTTAAACTACAGTAATAAAAGAGATGGGAAATGAAATGCTATTTACAATATTGACCATGAGAAAATCATGTAATTCCCCATTCTAGTTTGCTAACTGCTGGAATGCAATATACCAGAAACAGAATGGCTTTTAAAAAAGGGGAATGTAATAAGTTGCTAATTTACAGTTCTAAGACTGAGAAAATGCCCCAATTAAAACAAGTCTATAAAAATCTCCAATCTAAGGAATCCAGAGAAAGATAACTTGGTTCAAGAAAGCTGATAAAGTTCAGGGTTTCTCTCTCAAGTGAGAAGGCACATGGTGAACACAGTCACAGTTTCTCTCATGGCTGGAAGGGCACATGGTGAGCAAGGCATCATCTGCTAGCTTTCTCTCCTGGCTTCCCATTTCATGAAACTCCCTAGAAGGCCTTTTCCTTCTTCATCTCCAAAGGTCACTGGCTTGTGAGCTCTCTGCTTCTCATGGCTATGTCATTCTTCTCTGCTCTCTTTGAGTCTCCTTCATTCTCCAAAATGTTTCCTCTTTTATAGGACTCCAGAAACTTATCAAGGCCCACACAAATGGGTGAAGACATGTCTCCACCTAATCCAGTTTAACAACCACTCTTGATTAAATCACATATCTAATTGCAGTTTTAAATATGGGATTTTGATTAAAACATGGCTTTTCTAGGGTCCATACATCCTTTCAAACCAGCACATTCCACCCTCTGGACCCTAAAAAAGACGTTTTCCCCATATACGAAATACATTCACTCCATAACAATATCAGAGAACCTTTAATCACTCCGGTAACATTTCAAATACAAGATTAATACAAGATTAAAATCAGTACACACTTGCGTCAAAGTTAATTAAAAGCCCTAAGGCAAAATTTTCTCCATTTGCTCCGAACCCATAAAATAAGTTATTTGCTGCCAACATACAAAGGAGGAACATTCATAGGATATATATACCCATTTCCACATGGAGGAAGGAAAACAGGGGTCACCAGACCCACACAGTTTAAAAAACCTGCAGGACAAAGTCCATTAGATTTCAAAGTCTGAGAATCATTTATCTTTGGGGCTTTAGAAAGCAGCAGTCCCACCCTTTCCAAAGGCCTACACAGAGGCCTGCCTTTCTCTGAATGCAACCTTGGGGGACATTGGGGAGACCACCTTTTCCTTGGCTCCACCCTCTCCAAATACTGGGGCTGCACCCAGGCTCTCTGCCATCTTTGGGGCACATGCTCAACCCCTTCATGTGGTGGCAGCCAGGCTCTCCCCAAATGCCAAGGAATGTGCTTCACTCTCTCCAAGGCCTGAGGCAGCATGACTCTTCCACTGCAACAAGGTGGGAGGCCCATCCTCTGCCTTTGGGGCAAACTCACCCTCTCCATGGGCTTGGGTGGGTCTGCTCTCCTAGCCCAAGCCTTCTTGACCTCAGACCTCAGCCTCGATGGTTTTGCCTCTGAAATTATTTTTCCTCCAATGTGTCCCTTCTCTGAACCTCCCAGTCCAGGCTGGCAGTGGCTCTGTTTATACAGGTCCCACAGCATTCTCATTGGCTTTCTATGCAGTAGCCTATGGTCATGCCCATCAGACATAAGGAGTTTCCACAAATCCTTCCTGGATAAATCCATGTCCATTCCTGGCTTTCTCTGAAATGGCTGACTGGTTCCACATTTGACCAAATCCTCACATGGGGCACTGTTCTCTGGGGTCTCCCTTCCAGGAAGCCCAGAATTCCCCCAGGAATCAACTTCTGGTTTCTTTGTACCCAAGGGTTCAATTCTCAGTTTATCTCTTTCATGTCACATTTCACTATAAACTGTGAGGAGAAACCAGGCTGCACTTTTCACATTTAATTTGGAGATCTCTTCTGCTAAATATCCAAGTTCATGGCTTTTAAAATTTGCCTTCCAGCCAAAGCCACTAGTCAATTTTGCCAGATTATCTGCTGCTTTAAAACAAGGCTCGTCTTCCTTCCAGTCTATAATAACACATGCCTCATTTCTGTCTAAGGCTTTATCAGAAGTGTCTTTAGAGTCTACAGTTCTACCAACAGTCTCTTCAAAGCATTCTAGGCCTTCTCTATCAAGCTTCTGACAACTCTTCCAGAATCTTCACCTCATCCATTTAAAAAGCCTTTCCCACATGTTTGGTGTTTGCAAACTGCAGCAACAGCACCCCACTCTCCGGCACCAAAATCTGTTCTAGTTTGCTAGCTGTCAGAATGCAATATACCAGAAACAGAATAGCTTTTAAAAAGGGGGAATGCAATAAATTGCTAGTCTACAGTTCTAAGGCTGAGAAAATGCCCCAATTAAAACAAGTCTAAAGAAATCTCCAATCTAAGGCATCGAGGGAAAAATACCTTGGTTCAAGAAAGCTGACAAAGTTCAGGGTTTCTCTCTCAAGTGAGAAGGCACATGGTGAACACAGTCGCAGTTTCTCTCTCAACTGGAAGGGCACATGGCAAACACAGTATCATCTGCTAGCTTTCTCTCCTGGCTTCCTATTTCATGAAGCTCACCAGAAGGCCTTTTCCTTCTTCATCTCCAAAGGTCGCTGGCTTGTGAGTCAATATATGTGTTTATATATTATACTTCCATTTAGGGACAAATGGCTGGCTTGTGGGCTCTCTGCTTTTCATGGCTATGTCATTCTTCTCTGCTCTCTTTGAGTCTCCTTCATTCTCCAAAATGTTTCCTCTTTTATAGGACTCCAGAAACTTATCAAGACCCACCCAAATGGGTGGAGACATGTCATCACCTAATTCAGTTTAACAACCACTCTTGATTAAATCACATATCTAATTACAGTTTCAAAAAATAAAGATTATCCTGAATGGGATTTTGATTAAAATGTGACTTTTCTAGGGTCCATACATCCTTTCAAACCAGCACATCCCCCAAATAAAGAATAGTTGGTATTAAGTTTATAAAATGAAAATTCTATTCAATTTTCATATGTAATTGCAAAGATAAAGCATTGACTAAGGTATATATTATAAGAGATCTTTCTATAGCTATTCATCTTTCTGTTGGCAAAATGTCACAGATTCTTATCTAGAAATTGCAGGCTTTGCCTTGATTTTGATTCAGTAGCAATATTCTGCAGGAAGGAAAAGGACTTTTTGAGAAGAATGAAGGCTACTCTTGGATATAATGATTTTCTTATCCAAAGAATAGGAGCTGGACACAAACAAATTTTTCTAAAGCAATAGAACAAGCATTTTCAAAAATTTCTAGCATGGTTTATAACTTTGAGAAAAAAACTCTACTAAAACAACATTTTTCAAGTGTGAAATGGTCACCATTATATATTTGAGTTCTAAAAGACCACTTAATACAGCATGCTGGAAAACATGTCATTATATAATGTGTGATCTTTTTAAGCTATTATGAAACCATTTGTGAACATTAAACTATTCCACTTTTAAGATTAGAAAAACTGGATTCTTCACCATTTTCAAAATATGGACCAAGATCTCAAAACCATCCCTCAACAGATTTTGTGGGAAAGATCTCAGTCAACTATGAACTTAGTTTAGAAATATTTAACTGTTAAATTACAACATGTATTTTCAAACTTCTGCAACATATTAGCTAATTATTCCCCATATGAGAATAGCTTAAAGGTGCTCAAAATTTATTTTTCCTGATAAATTATAAAGGACAAATATCTCAGG
>PVIY010056330.1:0-13352 GCA_004026745.1 Myrmecophaga tridactyla | reverse complement strand
TTGAGAAAACCTTCTCAACCAAAAGGGGGAAGAGTGAAATGAGACAAAGTGTCAATGGCTGAGAGATTCCAAACAGAGTCCAGAGGTTATCCTGGAGGTTATTTTTACACATTAAGTAGATATCACCTTGTTATTCATGATGCAATGGAGAGGCTGGAGGGAACTTCCTGAAAATGTAGAGCTGTGTTCCAGTAGCCATGTTTCTTGATGATGATTGAATAATGATATAGCTTTCACAATGTGACTGTGTGATTGTGAAAACCTTGTGTCTGATGCTCCTTTTATCTACCTTGTCAACAGGCAAGTAGAACATATGGAATAAAAATAAATAATAGGGGGAACAAATGTTAAAATAAATTTAGTTTGAAATGCTAAAAAAAAAAAAGAAAGAAAAACAGGGATTTCAGAATGCATGTCTGAATTCTCCAGCCTAATTGTACATCTGAACAAATCACTTCCATATGCTAGCATAATCCAAGTATCTGTCTTTTAGGGCTTTTTTTTCATTTCTTAATTCTGCAGGGTTATAATATCTCAGAATATGTTAGTCAATAAGCATAACCCTTGAATTTAAGCCTTATGGGATGGCTTTGATCCATGAAATTTCTCCTACACAGAGTGGGTCTTCTAACTGACTTTTCCTCTGACATGACTCAGTTTTTAAATTTTTATTTTGTTCATTACTAAGAATTGCCTTATACAACGCAATTAATTATTTCTGTTGTATATCATAAGAACCTTTAAAAAGGCAGTAAAGAAGGAAAGGTCAATCAAAGTGGAGACACAGGAAAGTAATGGTATAACAAGGACATTATTTTCTTTGTTTTGCTTTTGCCACAACAGACAATCCTAAATCTTGAGGTCCAGCTTTTCCACTCCACCCTGACACTCAACCCAATCCCTGAAGAGATAGAGTTTTAATTTGCTCCAGCATTAACTCTATTTCAATTCTGTTATGATACCTTCCCATGTAGAACCTATTAATCAACAATAGGTTAATGACCTTGGGCAGTTGTGACCATTAGAAATAAGGTGGCCTATCTGCTCTGTGTGGAACTTACCACTGCCAAAGCTTTGCATTCACATTCTTCACTGACTTCTCAGTGATTCCCAGGTTCAAACAATTAGCTTTATTTTAAGCTCAAGTTTCAAAGCTTTATGTGGTCCAATAGTCCCAAAACAGACATTTTTTCCCCTTTTCCCTCTAGAGCTGATGGGTCCAACTGTTCTGTCTGGTATCATTCCACTTGTCTAGAAATAAGTTGTAGGGATGCTTAGATATAAGTCTTCTGGTGCCCGGATCTTCACTATCATAATTAGGTGAATATCCACAATTCACCATGAAAGTTGTTTGTTTACATTGGCTGAAGGGGCTATTTTCTTAGAACAGTGATGGGACTGCTTTTCCAGAGAGCTTGAGTTTGGCAGGGAGTGGGAGAGAGAGAGAGAGATGGTGTCAGTGGAGTCTGGTTATGGTCAGAGAGAAAATGACCAATTTTAAGAGAGGCGTAAATAGATTGGTGGCTTTGCACTAAACCAAGGTCAGTTTTTAATAATATCTGATATGAATAGAAGTACAGAAATCGTTGTCATAACATAATTTAATACCACAAAAAAATCCTTTATAGTAGATCTTGTTTTTACCTCCAATTTAACAATTTAACAATGAGGAAATGGAAGCTCAGAGTGGATCATTTCCCTGCTGAAGTTTGCATTGGGAGCAAGGTGTACATATGCAAATATAGCTTAAGTCTCTGACTCCAAGTCTAGTATTCTTTTTTTTTTTTAATTTCACAATATACCTGCAGTGATCATTTGTCTTGGGTATTTTGAGAGGCGACACAATGAAAAAAAAATTTCATTATTTTCTCAGCTCCCTTCAGGACATGGTTCTCTTTTGCATGGGATAAGGTTTTACTTTATTCAGTGAAGTGTTCTACTTCTTTAGTCCTTTCACACATTTGGAAGCAATGCTTCCCAAGACTTGTGTATTTCTCTTTCTCATCCCTCAGCTGTGGATACAATTTAGTTTAAAAAGACCAAGCAGCCTAAGAGGAAAGTAAATGAGTTGCACTAACCACAAATCCTGAGGATCACTGTTGAATATTCTATTCTTCGGGTATATCCAAAGGGAAAATAAGTATAGAAAAAGAAAAGCATGAGAATATTTGGAATATCATATTTCTTTGCTTCACCTCTCAGATCTGCAGAACACAACCCTCGCTTTGCCCCAATGGAAATCTTAAGGGAAAGGAAATGGAGACAAAAATTTCAGACAAGGCTCTCAAGGACAATCTAGTTAACTCAGTCTTTTTAAATAGATGAGTGCTGTAGTTTACAAGCTGGTGGAATATGATATACTAGAAACAGAACGGTTTTTAAAAAGGGGAATTTATTAAGTTGCAAGTCTACAGTTCAAAGGCTGTGAAAATGTCCAAATTAAGGAAAGGCTGTCTCTCAGCTGGAAGGTCACATGGTGAAGTCTGCTAGCTTTCTCTCCCAGCCTCTTATTCCATGAAGTTCCCCTTGGGGGTGTTTTCCTTCTTCATCTCCAAAGGTCTCTGGCTGTGTGGGCTCTAGCCTTTTGCAAAATGATTCCCTCTTAAAGGGCTCCAGTAAGCAACCCTACCTTGAACGGGTGAAGACACATCTCCATGGAAACCATCAAATCAAAAATCACCACCCACAATTGGGTGGGTCACATCTCCATGGGAACAATAAAGAAGATCCCACCCAGCAATATATTGAATGAGGATTAAAGGACATGGCTTTTCTGGGGTACACAACAGATTCAAACCAGCACAATGAGGGAGTATAGTGTAATCATTAAAATACAGGATCTAGGGCAGTGCAGTGGTGGCTCAGTGGCAGAATTCTCACCTGCCATGCCAGAGACCTGGGTTCGTTTCCCAGTGCCTGCCCTTGCAAAAAAAAAAAAAACAGGATCTAGAATCACATAGAGCTGAATTTTAGCCCAGGCTCCAGCACTTCCCAGTTGTGAAGCCTTGAACAAGTCACTTAATCACTCTGAGCTATAGTTTCCCCACCTATAAAATAGGGATAATAATAGCAACTACCTCATAAGATATTTGTGAGAGTTAAATAACATAATGTGCATATGTATGAGTGTATTTGTATATATGATGAGGAAAAGAGATCTTGGTTGAGCTTAAATTGAGATGGGGCAACAACCACCCAAATATCACTTGCTATAATTAATTAATATAGGAAAGACCTAGAGGAAATAATGTGTCTAGAAAAGAATTGAGAGTCATAGGGCAGAGAAAAGGAGCTTTCAGTGTTTTTCATTGCTAAGGGAATTATTCCAATCTGCTGTTTATTTATAAAATCTTAAATTAAGAAGGGAATTGGACAAGACACTTAAATCCATCATTTTAAAGAAAGAACCACACCTAACCCAGCCCAAAACTTAAGGATAGTTGAAGAACTGGTTATTTTTGCAACTCCAAAGTCAAATTCAGAATGAACCTTTACATTAGAAAATATAATAATTTATTCATTTTAAGACTGTTCCTGAGCACCTATGTGTTTAGTACTGAGGGAACAAGAGCAGTGGTAGCCATAGTTTTTATACTCAAGAAGACCACAAGAAGATTACAGAGATAGATTTATTAGATATACAAACAGATAACTGTAATACAATGTACAAAATGCTATAATCTACATGCAAAACATGGAACAAATAATTGATAATAGGCTAAGGAAGGTTTTGCTGAAACAGTGAGGTTTGAATTGAGTGTTATAGGATGAGAAAAGTTCACAAGGTAAGGGTGAGTGGAAAGTAGGAAGATAATTTAGGCAGAAGAAACAACATATGCAAAAGCTCTTGGATGTGAAAGAACACACAGCACACTTATGGATCTACAAATATTTCAGGGTGGCTGGAGCTTACAGTGAAAGGGGGCAGAAGATGAGAGTAAGGAATAGTAAGAGATCATAATGAAGCGCTAGGCCAGAATCCTTTTTAAACATGCTAAAGGGGTCAGAAATTAAATAAGCCATTGAAAAGTTTTAAACAGAAGGGTGACATAACCAGATTTGTGTTTTAGATTGATTACTCTGGTTGCAGTGTGGAAAATAGATGGTAAACAGCAAAAACTAGAGCCAAGTAAACCAGCTAGGAGGAGGTTGCAATAATGTAGGCATGAGATGGTGGTGATCTTCATTAATGTAGTAGCAGTGGACACTTAAAAAAGCATAAAGTACTGACCAGTTATAAAGGCCTCTAATCTTAATGGAAAGACAGAGAGACTATATGGAAGCAGTTCTCAGGAAACACACCAAGTAAATCTCAACACCCTCACTGTGAATGAAATGTGAATCATACCCATTTTTTTTCTAGACTTCTTTGAGTAAACAGAAGACCTAAATAATGAAGGCCAAATACTTTTTTGTTTATCAGACATAACTGATAGTTTATCTCTTCTTTAAGGTACACACACCACAGGGTACAGAACTCAAAAGAACAAGACAGGAATAAAGTTGGTTCTTATTTAATGTTTGACATTATTCAAGCTCCCCAAATTTTAATATAGACTGTACAACAGCGCTCAAGAAGCAGAGATTTACATATTCTTTCCTTGGGAAGTTCCTCCCACTTGCCTACTATTGATGTCAAGAGCGAAGGGTGAAGAGTGAATCAAACCACAAGTATTTCCTGAATGCCTCCTAGGTGACCAGCCCTGCATTAGTACTTATGCACTAGTACTGGCAGGAGTTAAGTGGTTGATGAGGGTGTAGGTGGAAGTTACAGATGCATAAGATAGACTCCCTACCCTGAATAAGCTCACATTCTAGTTGGAAAGGCATATCTAATATTCACCCAATACCTTCACAACAAGGGAGTACTAAATTCTGTGTTCCAAGGACCCACGGTGGGCTGAGCCCAGTGTGGGCTGAAAAAGTCAGAGTAAACTTCCTAGAGGAAACGAAATGTAAATGAAACTGGTCAGTGACAGAGACTCTAAATGGCAGAAAGGAAAGGAAGTTCTCCCAAGCATGGTGGCAATGGGATAGAGATGGACACATGCCTGTGTAAGGGGTTGGGGGCAGTGGCAGAATAACAAATAGAGACAGAAACGAATTGTGATTCCTTCAGTAACACCTTCATTAATTGCAGGATAAGCTCTCCCTGGAATTTATATTGTAACTTTAAGAGGGACAGGAAAAGTTTGGGACAGAAGAGCTGGAAAGAATGCCCTGTCAATATTTTCAAGAATATTTTCTATGACAACTGTCTTCTTGCATTGGTATTGGTACAAAATAAGGGAAAGCTTACAGGGAATAAGAAATTGGAAGAAAGGAAGGATTAATAAAATAGTATTTATAGAATATTTCTATATTCCACATTTTATTTCACTTAATCTTCTCATCAAAATTTAAGGTATGTTTTATTAATATTAATCACAATCTAGAGATGAACCTGAGGCAAAGAAATATTAAGAAACATCTTCAAGATTATACAGCTAGTTGATGGCAAAACTAGAATTTGAAAATACCACTATCTGACTTGAAAGATAATGTCTCTCCATAACTCTGCTCTGCCTCAAAGCTAAGTAGGCCTCTAGTTGTGGATGAGGCACTGAACTTACATGCAGAAAAGATTAACACAATTATTAGCTCAGCTGCTAACTATCCTTGTATATGTCAGTAGTCACAGCCTTTCCAAATTCCAATTTCTTCATTTGTAAAAGGCAATAAAAGTATCTACCCTGCTTACTCCACAAAGTAGTTATAGAGATTACATGAGATAATAGACATGACACAAGTGTGCATGTTAGTGTGATCATGGTAACTAAGCATATGCTTGGCTCTGCCTGTGTAAGTTTTGGGTAGCCACGGCTTTTCCCCAGCATTCCTTACAGGGCCATGGAAAAAATAAAGCTTACTAAAACCTGTCAATCTAAAAATCTAAAACATGTTTATTAATTCTCTACTCTGCTAAATACTGCATTAAAAGTTAGGTATAAAAAGATAGTCCTGGGTGACATCATCAACATAGCACTGTAAGATATCCTATGGAAAAGTCTCCCCTCAAAAGCAATTAACAAAGAACAAATTCCACTTCCTTGGAACTCTGAAGGACAATAGAGACTGGAGAAGGACCCCACAAATGCTGAATCAAAGAAAGAGTAAAACAATTTCCAAGATGAGAGAGGGAATTTTCTTCCTGTATCCACTGGTCGAGAGCCCTCCTCCTCACAGAGTCCCACACATGTGCAATCCCCAAACTGTGTGGTCCCACTAACTGGCTGCACTGAGTGGCTCTATACTCTGCATCTATATCACCAGGACCCATGCTGTAGCCTATGTGCAATGGGTCCTGGTGATATAGATGCAGACTATAGAGCCATTCAGTGCAGTCAGTTGGTGTTATATGTGTGTTATACATCTCAGCTGCTTGTGGTCTGCCCTGGGTCTATACAGACTTGGGTCCCTGCTTCAATATGCACAAAAGGGTCCCTAGTGGAAAAAAAGAGAGACCTCAGCAGAACTACAGTTCAAAGGTGCAAGTATACAAGCCAGTCTCTGTTGGTGGGACCACATAAAAATAAACGGGCTTTTCTGGATTGAGCTACATTTCTGGATTGATCCCATCTGGATATATGGGGTGGGATACCATAACAGAGAAGAAACTGAGGCAGAAAAGTCTCACAGAATAAAAATGAGGGCCTGAATTTCTGTAAAATGACAGCTCACAGAACTGAAAAATATAAGAAAAAGGAGAACTGAAGGAGGGAGAGAATTTAAACAAATTATAAGAGCTGGGGGAAAATTATGCACAAAGACAAACAGAAAAGATTAATATTTTTTGAGAAAGAAAAGAGGAAAGGAAGCTTTCTCCTAGAGGGGAAAAATTGTACAAAACGTGAAATTTTAAAAATTGTACCACATATCCAAGGCAAGAAACAGATAAAGAAGAGCTGAGGAAATTTAAAGAGAGTTAAAGATGCGATACTCCAAAAGTCCTGCGAAGTTGGATCATGCATCAGAAAAGATCCTTAACACAAAGCCAATCAACAATAAAACCCTAGACAAAAGGGAGAAACTGACCTTCAGAGTTAGCAAGTCAAAATAATCAGATGCAAATAATCAGAAACAAATCTAAATCCATTCAAGGAGATGGAAAATATGGATATAGAGCTAAAGGACAGCAACAAGACCCCATTTGAGAAAAATGAAGAATTTGAAAGTTTACAAAGAAACATAATAGAAACTGTGGAGAGGAAAGGGAGAATAATGGAGATTAAAAACACATTAGAAGGGGCGTGTGATGGTGGCTCAGTGGCAAGAATTCTCACCTGCTGAGCTGGAAACCTGGATTCAATTCCCGGAGTCTGTCCATGCCAAAAAGAAAAAAAGAAAAACACTGGAGGGCAGTGCAATGGTGGCTCAGAGGCAGAATTCTTGCCTGCCATGCCAGATACCTGGGTTCAATTCCCAGTGCCTGCCCATGCAAAAAATAATAAAATAAAAACACTAGAGGCATACAATAGCAGATGTGAATGAACAGTAAAAAAGAATCAATGAACTAGAACACAGAACAATTGAAATCATAGAGTCAGACCAACAAATGGAGACAAGAATAGAAAAAAGAATGTGTAGGGTCTCAGGGATTTGTGTGACAGGATGAAGCATGCAAACATATGTGACATGGGTGTCCAAAAAGGAAAAGAGAAGGGAAAACAGACAGAAAGAATATTTGAGAAAATAATGGCCAATATGTCCCTAACTCTCATGAAAAACATAATTATGCATGCCCAAGAAGCACAACATATTCCAAACAGAATACATCCTAATAGACCTAGCCTGAGACACATTAATAATCAGAATGTCAAATGCCTACCCCATACAGCAACTGTCAAAAAAGTTGAAAAAGCAATCAGACTTCAACTAGAGATACGAATATGGATAGGACTAAGGTAAAACAGAATACAGGGTAAAGGATGATATGGTCCATATTTTAAAACTTCAACTTGTGTGTGAGATCAAAGGAAGAAATGTTTGTTTGATGCAAAATTTGTAATTTTGGTAGTGCATTATCTAATTTAACTTGTATGGTCAGTTGGTTCGAACACAATAATTACATGGAATCTTGAATAGGGACTGAGAGCCTGGTGGTTTGTACAGGTGTTCTAGTTTGCTAGCTGCCGAATGCAACACACCAGAGATGGCCTGGCTTTTAATAAAGGGGGATTTATTTCATTAGTTCTTCAGAGGAAAGGCAGCTAACTTTCATCTAAGGTTCTTTCTTACATGGGAAGGCACAGGATGATCTCTGCTGGCCTTCTCTCCAGGCCTCTGGGTTCCAACAACTTTCCCTGGGGTGAGTCCTCTCTGCATCTCTAAAGGCCTGGGCTGAGCTGCGAGTGCTGAGATGAGGTACGCTGAGCTGCTTGGGCTGTGCTACATTGTGTTCTCTCATTTAAGCACCAGCCAATTAACTCAAACATCATTCATTGCAGCAGGCATGCCTCCTAGCCGACTACAGATGTAATCAGCAACAGATGAGGTTCATGTACCATTGGCTCATGTCCACAACAACAGAACTAGGTGCCTTCACCTGGCCAAGTTGACAACTGAATTTAACTACCACAACAGGTTTTTGTGATGCCCTGATATACCCCAGAGTAACGTGGGCAGAGAATTAAAAAAAGCATCCACCAAAAGTGTTTGGTTGTCCCCTGGGGGACTGAGGAGAAAGGAAGAAATGTTAAACTTTCCTATCTGAGGAATTCCTGATATTCTCACAAGAAGTGGGGACAACCAATTTAATAGGATGAGCCCACAATCCTGGGGGTCACCCATGTGAAACTTATTCCTGCAAAGGAGAAGCTAAGCCTACTTACAATTATGCCTAGGAATTACCCCCAGAGACCTCTTTTGTTGCACAGATGTTGCCTTTTTCTCTAAGCCAACTCAGCAAGTGAACTCACTGCCTTCCCCTCTATGTTGGCCACAACATTCAGGGGTGGAAATCTCCCTGGCTACATGGCACACGCCTCCCAGGGATGAGGCAGGAACCAGCATTATGGGATTGAAAAAGCCTTCTTGACCAAAAGAGGGAAGAGATAAATGAGACAAAATAAACTTTCAGTGACTGAGAGATTTCAAACAGAGTTGAGAGGTTGTCCTGAAGGTTATTCTTGTGCATTATAGAGATATCCCTTTTTGTTGAACTGTATTCCAATAACCTTGATTATTAAAGATGATTACCTAACTATATAGTTTTTGCAGTGTGATTGTGAAAACTTTGTGGCTGATGCTCCCTTTATCCAGGGACAGATGGGTAAAAAAAATAAGAACAAAAAAATAAATAATAGGGGGTAAGGGATAAAACAACTTGGGTAGATTGCAATAATGGTGGTCAATGAGTGGGAGTGGTAAGGGGTATGGGATGCATGGGATTTTACTTTTTTCTTTTTATTTCTTTTTCAAGAGTGTTGTAAATGATCATGGTGATGAACACACAACAATGTATGATATTGTGAGCCATTGATTGTATACTTTGTATGGATGATATGGTGCAAGAAGATATTGCAATAAAAATACTTTTAAAAAAAAGAATCTCAAATGCCAAAGATAGAAAATCCAGAAACCAGCAATAGAAAAATGATTTGATATATACAAGAGATATTAAATAAGACTAACTGCCAATTTCTCATCAGAAACCATGGAGGTGAGAAGGTAGTGGTACGATATATTTAAGGAACAGAAAGAGAAAAATTGCCAGTCAAAATTCTTTATCAAGCAAAACATTCTATCAAAAATGAGGGCAAGTTTAAAATATTCACATATAAACAGAAACTGAGAGAGTTCATCAATGAAAGCTATGTCTTATAAGAATTACTAAAAGGAGTTCTGCAGGGTGAAAAGAAAATACAACAGTGTGAGTTGGAGTAGTGTGAAGAATTGAAGATCTTCAGTATAGGTAAATAAAAGGATAAATCCAGAACTAAACCTAACTATAACCTTATATACAACTCTAATTCTTATATGAGTCAGAATAAAATTGAACAAGAAAAAGGCATATTTCTTGATAATGGACAAACAAAATATTAAAAGGTAATGTGGAAAGAACCACATAAAGAAGGGAAACAGGGCAATTTTGTGGTTCTTCAGGCAGCTAAGAATAGACTTACTATATGAGCCAGCAATCCCATTATTAGGAATATATTTGAAGAACAGAAGGCAAGGACACAAACAGACATTTTCACACCAATGTTTATAGGGACATTATTAACAATTGCCCTAAAATGGTCCACATGTCCATCAACAGATGAGTAGCTAAACAAACTGTGGCATACACATATGATGGGATATTATACAGCTGTAAGACAGAATAAATTCATGAGGCATATACCAATGTAAATGAACCTTGAGGACATTATACTGAGTGAAATTAGCCAGAAACAAAAGGACAAATACTGTATGGTCTCACTAATATGAACTAATATTAATGAGTGAACTTTGAGAGTTAAAGTTAAGAACACAGGTTATCAGGAGTTAGAAAGGAGGTAGAGATTGGGCATTTGATGCCAAAGGAGTACACAATGTTCAAGAGGACTAATTGTAAAGATCCAGAAATGGATAGCACTCTACTATCTGATGGTAGCACAATATTGTAAGTACACTGAACAAAGCTAAGTGTGCTTGTATTGGATGGAGGAGGGCTGGGGGATGCATGATACCAGGAAAAAAGACAGAGGATAAGGACTGGTACATAACTTAGCAATGCCTAGAGTGGACAATGGTGATGATTAAACGTACAAATATAGGAATGTTTTTGCTTAAGGAGCATTAATGTCAACATTTCAAGGTGTTGAAAATGGGATGGTATACTGGGAAAGATGCAATCAATGCAAACTAAGGTCAACAGTTGTCAGTAACATTTTGATATCCTTAGATTGAATGTAACAAAGGCAACATGTCAAAGCTAAATGTCAGTAAGTGAGGGATATGGGGGAGGGGTGTGGGATTCTTTGTGGAACAAATGGAAATGTCTTCCTTATAGATTGTGGTGGTGAAGGCATGGCTGTGATTTACTGTAAATCACTGATTTTTACTTAGTTTGGATTGTAGGATATGTGAATGAAATTGCTTAAAAAGGAACAAAGCAATAAAAGTGCTGGAGAGAATGTGGAGAGAGAGATGTATCTATTCCATTTGTAGAGAAGTAAAATAGTGCAGCCCCACTGGAGGGCATTGTGGTGGCTCCACAGGTGCCTAGGGGTAGGGTTGCCATATCATCCTGTAACACCGTAGTTAGGTGCACAACTGGAGGAAGTGAGAGTGGAGACACCAATGGACATTTGCACACTGGGTTTCTGGCAGCTGTGTTCATGTTTTGCATTGAATGGACTTGGCCTAAGGGCACATCGGCTAAGGAATGGAAGGCACTGTGGTGTATACATACAATGGACTATTGAGCAGCTGCAAGAAGGAATGCAGTTGTGGGGCATACAATTAGGAGAATGAACCTTGAGGACAATATGGTGAATGAAATAAGACAGAAATGAAAAGACAAACATTATAATACCTCACTCACATGAACTAACTATAATATGCAAACTCTGAGAATTGAATTTGGGAGAATGGGTTATCAGGGTAAAGGTTCCCAGATTATAAACACTTACAGTAGTCACAGCTATTCTAGAGCTGTAACTATTATTTCTAAATTTGGAGATGTGAAGCTCTTTGTGTGTAACCGGATCAGTCCCTGGAACTTCAGGTATTTGTGTCACACCTTAGACTCTGATATAGAGTTCTGCAGCTATGAAAGTCATCATTGTCACATACAACAGCTGGTAAATACACTGAAAAAGAGACCAGAATTCAATTAGAGATATGAATGCAGCTGATCCAGGTGGGAATAATGTAAATCATACTATAGGGTAAAGGATTATATTGACTGTATTTTAAAATTTTAACTTCTGTGTGAAACCAAAGGAAAAGAAATTTATTTGGTGCAAAATTTATATTTTCTGTAACACACTATCTAATTTAATTTGTATGGTCAGCTTATTTGAACACTGTAAAAACTTCCTGGAACCTTGAACAGGGAGTGAGATTTTGTTGGTTTGTAAAGGTTGGTGTGATGCCTCAAAACATCCCAGAGTAATCTAGGCAAAAGATTAAACTTATTTGCAAAGTCCCATGAAGGACTGGGGAGAAAGTTGGAAATATTAAAATTCCCTACCTGGGAAAGACTTGACATTCTTGCAAGCATTGAGGGCTACCCATCTGATGGTCCAGGCCCTCGATTTGGGGGCTTGCTCTTATGAAACTTGTTCCTGCAAAGGAGAAGCTAAGCCTACTTGTGATTATGCCTGAGTCACCTCCAGAGAACCTCTTTTGTTGCTCAGGTGTGGCCTCTCTCTCTAAGCCAACTCTGCAGGTGTTGGTTCTGCAAAGTATATGGTCTCACTGATATGTAGTAGATATAATGACAATGCCACAAAATGCATGAGGCAAAAACTGGCAAAAAGTAAGAGACATCACTACAAAAATAGTTGGAAAATTCAATACACCACTCTCATCAATAGAACATAGAGACAGAAGATCAACAAGGAAACGGAGAATTTGAATAATATGATAAAATGAACTATAGTTCACACTGTCATCACATTGTTGTGCATTCATCACCATGATTATTTTTAGAACATTTGCAATACTCTAGGAAAGGAAATAAAGGGAAAAAAGAAAAGTCCAAACATCCCATACCTTTACCCTTCCCACTTATTGACCACTAGTATTGCACTCTACCCAATTTTAAGACTTACAATATAGGTAGGTTAATTAGGATAGTGTTGGGCATGAATAGAAAAATAAGAACACTGACTCCCTGTTGGTGGGAATGTAGAATGGTATAGCTGCTGGGGAAAACAGTTTAGCAGCTTCTCAGGAAGCTAAGTATAGAATTGCCATATGATTCAGCCATCACTACTTGCTATATACTCAGAAGAACTGAAAACAGGAACCAAACAGACATTTACAGACTAATGTTCATAGTGTCATTATTCACATTTGCCAAAAGATGGAAACAACACAAGGGTCCACCAACAGATGAATGAATAAACAAGATGTGGTTTAAACATATAATGGAATATTATTCAACAGTAAAAATGAAGTCCTGATGCCTGCAACAACATGAATGAATCTTTAGGATATTATACTGAGTGAAATAAGCCAGACACTAAAGGACAAATAGTACATGGTATCACTAATATGTACTGGGTATAATGACAAATTCATGGAATTAATATCGAGAATATAGGTTATCAGGAGATAGAATGAAGGTAAAAATGGGGAGTTGATGTTTAATTTGTGCA
>PVIY010056329.1:0-13354 GCA_004026745.1 Myrmecophaga tridactyla | reverse complement strand
TAGTTCTTCAGAGGAAAGGCAGTTAACTTTCCACTGAGGTTCTTTCTTACATGGGAAGGCACAGGATGGTCTCTGCTGGCCTCTCCAGGCCCCTGGGTTCCAACAACTTTCCTTGCGGTGACGTCTTTCTGCATCTCCAAAGTCCTGGGCTGAGCTGCGAGTGCTGAGATGAGGAATGCCAAGCTGTTTAGGCTGTGCTACATTGTGCTCTCTCATTTAAGCACCAGCCAATTAAGTCAAACGTCATTCATTGCAGCAGGCATACCTCCTAACTGACTGCAGATGTAATCAGCAACAGATGAGGTTCAGGTACCATTGGCTCATGTCCACAGCAACAGAACTAGGTGCCTTCAGCTGGCCAAGTTGACAACTGAATCTAACTACCACATGTCCACCCCTTGTCAACTTGGCAACTACATGCATCACCTTAAACAATATTAAGGTGCAAAAAATTCTGTTCTGGCTGTGGACCTGTGAATCTCAAAACAAATTGTCTGGTGCCAAGATGCAAAGGAGGATATTCAGAGGATACAGGTTTTCATTTCCATAGGGAGAAATTGGAAGAACACAGATGCAAAACGTGTAGGGCAAACACCATTGTATTTCAAAGTCTGAAAGTCATTCATCCTTTGGCTTTAGAACGTGGCAGTCCCACCCTTTCCGAGGGCCTATGCAGTGGCCTGCCTGTTTCGAAATCAACCTCGGGAAATATTGAGGAGGCCACCTTTCTCTTGGCTCCACTCTCTCCAGGCATCGTGGCCACACCTGGGCTCTCTGCCATTTCTGGGGCACACGCTCAACCCCTCCATGTGGTGGCAGCCAGGATCTCCCCAGTCCCCCAAGGGTTGTGCTACACCTTTTCCAAGGCCTGAGGCTGCAAACTCTTCCACTGCAATGAGAGAAGTGACTCATCCTCACCCTTCAGAGTAAACTCACCCTCTCCATGTACATGGGTGGGTCTACTCTCCTGGTCACGGTTTCTTGGCTTCAGACCTGAGCTTCCATGGTTCTCACTCTGTAAACTCCAATCTCTCCCTTTTGTGTCCACCTTTGTCCAGATTGGCAGTAGTTCTGTTTACACCAACAGTCTCTTCAAGCACTCCAGGACTTCTCCATCATTCTCTTCACAGTTCCTCCAAAATCTTCCCCTTAGTCATCAAAAAAACTGTTCCAACATATCTGGTATTTGCAAACCGCAGCAGCACCCCACTCCCTGGTTCTAGTTTGCTAACTGCTGGAATGGAACACACCAGAGATGGATTGGCTTTTAATAAAAGGGGATTTATTTTGTTAGTTCTTCAGAGGAAAGACAGATAACTTTCCACTGAGGTTCTTTCTTACATGGGAAGGCACAGGATGGTCTCTGCTGGCCTTCTCTCAGGCCCCTGGGTTCCAACAACTTTCCTTGCGGTGACTTCTTTCTGCATCTCCAAAGGCCTGGGCTGAGCTGCAAGTGCTGAGATGAGGAATGCCGAGCTGTTTAGGCTGTGCTACATTGTGCTCTCTCATTTAAGCACCAACCAATTAAGTCAAACGTCATTCATTGCAGGAGGCACGCCTCCTAACTGACTGCAGATGTAATTAGCAACAGATGAGGTTCAGATACCATTGGCTCTTGTCCACAGCAACAGAACTAGGTGCCTTCACCTGGCCAAGTTGACAACTGAATCTAACTACCACAACCTCAAAATTTCATTCTTCCTGTGGCAGCTCAGTAGTCCATTGTATGTATACACAACAGCTCCTCTTTCAGTTCTTCAGCTGTTGTACCTTAGGCCACCTCCATTCATTGTGGATCATGATCACTGCCACCAGAAACACCAGTGCACAAATGTCCATTCATGTCCCCACACTCAGTACTTCCATGCATATACTGCACAACAGGGTTTCAGTATCATATGGCAAACCCACCCCTAGCCTCTTGTGGAACCACCACACTGCACTCCAAGTAGTTGCACCTCTCATTTACCTACCAACAGTGAATAGGTACATCTCTTTCTCCACAATTTCTCTAGTGCTTTTTTCTCTCTGACCATTTTTAAATAGCTTTATTCACACATCATACAATCCAGCCAAAGTGTATAGACATAGACATGCCTTTGCCATGATACTCTATCTGAAGACATTTCCTTTTCTTCCACAGAGAATACATACCCCTTTCCCAAAGCCCTCACCTGTTGATATTTAGTTTTAGCACAATGCCATTGTTACATTCAGTGGAAGTATATTACAATGTTATTCTTGACTATAGAACCTAGCATACATTGATTGTGTGTTTTAAATATACCATCTATTTTCAATGCCCTGCAATACTGACACTCCATTGCTCTTCCTCCTACAAAAATATTTTTAATTTGTACATTTAATCGCCTTAATTGTACACTGTAGGCATTCTTAAATTATACTGGTTCTGTCTTCATCCTCTTTCCTACCTTTTGATTTCATACATGCCTCCTGCTTTTCTCCCTCAATCATATTCACATTCAGCTTTATTCAGTGTACTTACATTATTGTGCTACAATCAAGTAGTATTGTGCTATTCATATCTGTATTTTTATAAAGCCTTGTTGCACAATCTGTATTCCTTCAGCACCAATATCCCAATTTCTACCCTATTTCTATTTCTTGATAACCTGTGTTCTTAACTTAAATTCTCCAAGTTCACTCATTAATGTTAGTTCATATCAGTGAGACCATACAGTATTTGTCCTTTGGTTTCTGACCAATTTTACTCAGCATAATGTCCTCAAGGTCCATCCATGTTGTTACATGCTTCATGACTTTATTCTGTCTTACAGCTGTGTAATATTCCACCATATGTATATACCACAGCTTGTTTATCCACTCATCTGTTAGTGGGCATTTGGGTTGTTTCCATCTGTAGGCAACTGTAAATAACACTGCTATAAATATTGGTGTACAAATGTCCATTTCTGTCCTTGCTGTCACATCTTCTGAATGGATACCTAGCAATGCAGTTCCTGAATCAAATGGCAATTCTATACTTAGCTTCCTGAGGAACAACCAAACTGCTTTCCAAAGTGGTTGTACCATTTTACACTCCCACCAATAGTGGTTAAATGTGCCTCTTTCTCCACATCCTCTCCAGCACTTATCATTTTCTGTTTCATTTTTTCTTTTTTGATAATAGTCATTCTAGCGGGTGTCAGACGATGTCTCACTGTGGTTTTGATTTGCATTTCCCTAATACCCAGTGAAGTTGAGCATCTTTTCAGGTCCCTGTTAGTTATTTGTACTTCCTCCTGTGAGAAGTGCCTGTTCATGTCTTTTACCCACTTTTAAATGGGTTGTTTATCTTTTTGTTGTTAAGTTGAAGAATCTCTTTCTATATTCTGGATACTGGTTTCCAAATATTGCCTCTCCATGTGTAAGCTGTCTTTACTTTCTTGAGAAAGTTCTTTGATGCACAAAAGTGTTTAATTTTGAGGAGTTCCTATTTATCTATTCCTTTTTCAGTGCTCATGCCTTGGGTGTAAAATCTAGGAAACTGCCTCCTATTATGAGCATATAAGATATTTTCCTACATTTTCTACTAAAAGTTCTATGGTCTTAACTCTGATGTTTAGGTCTTTGAACTTTTTTTTTTTACGTGAACAGGCACCAGCAATCAAACCTGAGTCTCCTGCATGGCAAGTGAGAACTCTGCCTGCTGAGCCACAGTGGCCCACCTTTTCATCCATTTTTGAGTTAATTTTTGTATAGGGTGTGAGATATGGATTCTCTTTCATTCTTTTGCATATCAATATCCAGTTCCCCAAGCACCATTTATTGAAGAGGCTGTTCTGTCTCAGGTCAGTTGGCTTGATTGCCTTATCAAAGATCAATTGTCCATAGATGAGAGAGTCTATGTCTGAACATTCTATTCAATTTCATTGGTCAATATATCTATCTTTATGCTAATACCATGCTGCTTTGACCACTGTAGCTTCATAATATGCTTTAAAGTCAAGTACTATGAATCCTCCAACTTCATTATTCTTTCTCAAGATATTTTTAGCTATTTGGGGCAGTCTGCCCTTCCAGATAAAATTTGCTGTTGGTTTTTCTATTTCTGCAAAGTAAGTTTTTGGAGTTTTAATTGGTATTGCATTAAATCCATAAATCAATTTAGGTAGAATTGACATCTTCATTGTATTTGGTCTTCCAATCCATGAACATGGTATGCCCTTCAACTTATTTAGGTCTTCCCTGATTTCTTTTAGCAAGTTCTTGTAGTTTTCTATTATAGGACTTTTTATCCTTGGTTAAATTTATTCCTAAATATTTTATTCTTTTGGTTGCTATTTGTAAAGGGAATTTTTTTCTTGATTTCCTCCTCAGATTACTCATTAGTAATGTATAGAAACACTACTGATTTTTGCATGTTGGTTTTGTACCCTGCCACTTTGCTGTACTCATCTATTAGCTCTAGTAGCTTTATTGTAGATTTTCTGGGATTTTTGACGTATAGCATCATATCATCAACAGTGTGAGCTTTACTTCTTCATTTCCAATTTGGATGCATTTTATTTCTTTTTCTTTTCTAATTGCTCTGGTGAGAACTTCCAGCTCAATTTGGAATAACAATGGGGACACTGGACATCTTTGTATTGTTCCTGATCTTAAGGGAAAAGTTTTCAGTCTTTCCCTGTTGAGGATGATGCTTGCTGTGGGTTTTTCATATATTTCCTTTATCATGTTGAGGAAGTTCCCTTCTATTCTTATCCTATGAAGTGTTTTCATCAAGAAAGAATGTTGAATTTTGTCAAATGCCTTTTCTGCTTCAATCAAGATTATCATGTAGTTTTGCTGCTTTGATTTGTTGACATGATGCATTACATTAATTGATTTTATTATGTTGAACCATCCCTACATGCCTGGAATAAATCCTACTGTCTCATGGTTTGTAATTCTTTCAATGTTCTGCTGGGTTGATTTACAAGTATTTGTTGAGGATTTTTGCATCTATATTCATTAGGGTGTGTACTGTAATTTTCCTTTCTTCTAGTACCATTGTCTGGCTTTGATATGAGGGTGATGTTGGCTTCATCGAATGAGTTAGGTAACCTTCCCTCCTCTTCAAGTTTTTTGAAGAGTTTGAGCAACATCGGTACTAATTCTTTCTTGAATGCTTGGTAGAATTCACATGTGAAGCCATCTAGTCCTGGACTTTTCTTTTTTGGAGACTTCTTCATGACTGATTCAATCTTTTTACTTGTGATTGGTTTGTTGAGGTCATTTATTTCTTCTTGAGTCAATGCTGGTTGTTCATACCTTTCTAGGAAGCTGTCCATTTCATCTACTTGTATAGTTTATTAGCAATAGTTGCTCATAGTATTCTCTCATTACCTCCTTTATTTCTGTGGGGTCAGTGGTAGTGTTTCCTCTTCCATTTCTGATTTTATTTATTTGCATCCTTTCTCTTTTTCTTTTTGTGAACCCAACTAAGGTTCCATCAATTTTTTTTATTTTCGCAAAGAAGCAATTTCTGCTTTTGCTGATTTTCTTGATTGCTTTCATATTTCCAATTTCATTTATTTCTGCTCTAATCTTTGTTGTTTTTTCTTTTTGTTTGCTTTGGGGTTAGTTTGCTGTTCTTTCTCTAGTTCTTCCAAGTGCACAGTTAATTACTCAATTTTTGCTCTTTCTTCTTTTTTGATATAGGCATTTAAGGCAATAAAATTTCCCTCTTAGCACTGCCTTTCCTGCATCCCATAAATTTTGATATGTTGTTTGCATTTTCATTTGCCACAAGATATTTACTGATTTCTCTTGTAATTTCTTCCTTGGCCCATTGGTTGTTTGAGAATGTATTGTTTAGAGTCCATATATTTGTGAATTTTCTGGCCCTCTGCCTGTTATTGATTTCCAACTTCATTTCTTTGTGATCTGAGGAAGTGTTTTGTATGATTTCAACCTTTTTAAATTTATTGAGATTTACTTTGTGTCTCAGCATATGGTCTATCCTTGAGAATGATCATGAGCTCTTGAGAAAAAGGTGTATCCTGCTGTTGTGGGGTGTAGTGTTCTGTAAATATCTTTACGTCTACTTCATTTATTGTATTGTTCAGATTCTCTGTTTCTTTATTGATCCTCTGTCTAGACGTTGTATCCATTGATGAGAGCAGGGAATTGCAGTCTCCAGCTCTTCTGGTTTGCTAGCTGCCAGAATGCAATATACCAGAAACAAAATGACATTTCAAAGGGAAAATTTGTTAATTTTCAAGTCCACAGTTCTAAGGCTATGAAAATGTCTCAATTAAAGCAAGTCTATACAATTGTCCAAATAGAGGCACCAACAAGAGGCTACCTTCACTAAAGAAAGGCCAATGAAGTTCAGAGTTTCTCTCTTAACTGGAAAGTCACATGGCAATCATGGTGCTGCTTAGCATATGTTTTATCCACCCTTGTCATGACATCCTCTAGGTTCCTCTCCAGGCCTCTTGCTTCATGATACTCCCCCAGGAGCATTCTCCTTCTTCATGTCCACTCACTCTTTTGTTTTTTTCTTTTTTACATGGGCAGGCACTGGGAATCGAACCCGGGTCCTCTGGCATGGCAGGCAAGCATTCTTGCCTGCTGAGCCACTGTGGCCCACCCTCCACTCACTCTTATGAACTACCTCATTCCCACTTTTGATGACATTATTCATCACATTTTATTTCATAGATGTAGCACCATTTTCTTTTGCAGAGACTAATGCATATTTATGACAGTTCCAGGGGTGCAGGCCTCTGAGATGAAATAGGTGGGAGGCAGTTTTTCTGTCTTCTATAGTTTGACTTGCACTTTTTAGAAAGCAAGGGAGGAGACAGGGGTGGATAAAACATATGCTAAGCAGCACCAAAACACTTCCAATCAGGGTTTCAAACCTCCAAAGGCTGAGAACCAGCCCTTGAACATGTTCTTGGGGTCTCAGCTATTCCAGGTTTGAACCAGAACATGCTCTAGAGTTCTCATGCGAATGATGATTTCCTCTATCACTCATTTCATGAAAGACTAAGTTAGTACATGACTACTAAAGCAGTTCCTCAAGCTTCAGCCGTGCATAGACCAGCCAGCTCCAGAGTGGTTGGGGCAGGGCAGATAGGTTCCTCAAGCTTTGGCCGTGCATAGACCAGCCAGCTCTGGAGTGGCTGGGGCAGGGCAGGTGGGTTCTTTATCCAGAGTCAGGCACAGTGAGGTTTTCTGGGTTAGTTTGGTGCTTCCACGATGGGGTTGAACCATTTGCAAGTTTCAATCAGGAGTGGTGGATTCAGGTGATGATCTTGGCAGCCTTGACAGCTGTAGGGATAGAAAGGAGGACTGTATAGGGTCTTAACCAGGTGGGTGTTAATGCCTGATTTTTCCAATCTTTTACCAAGACTAATGATCCTGGGGTAAAGGAGTGCACAGGGGTGTTAATTGTAGTGGGAATCTTTCATTTATCCAGGTGTGCAGCTGAGGCAGTGTGGATCTCTAGGTCCTGGAGTTGCTTTCTAAGGTTGATTCTCCAAATTGTGTAATATTTCCTTGGAGTTCTTTTGCCAGTGGTGGAGGCTGTCTGAACAAAACTTCAAAAGGGGGAAATCCAGTTTGTTTGTGGAACTCTATCTTATTCTTAACAAGGCTATAGGGAGAACATCAATCCATTTTAGAGTGGTTTCCTGACAGAATTTCTTCAGATGTGATTTCAGGGTGCGGTTCATTCGCTCCACTTTTCCTGAACTCTGCAACCTATATGCTGCGTAGCGATTCCACTTCATGCAGAGGGTTTTGCTGAGACCTTGTATAATTTGGGCCACAAATACTGATCCATTGTCAGTGCCCTGGGAGCTCGGCAGGCCATACTGTGGATTGATTTCTTTGCAGCAGAACTGAACTACTTCCTGGGCTCTCCAAGCATCAGGGCCACACCAGGGATCTCGGCCATTTCTGAGGCAAACGCTCAACTCCTCCATGTGGTGGCAACCAGGCTCTCCCTAACCACCAAGGAATGTGCTCCACCCTCCCCAAGGCCTGAGGAGGAACCACTATTCCACTGCAATGAGGGGGGAGGCCCATCCCCCACCAACTCACTCTTTCTAAGTACTTGGTGGGTCTGTTCTCCTGACATGAGGTTTCTTGACTTTAGATTTTAGCTTCCATAGTTCTGCCTCTGAAGTTATTTTTCCTCCAATGTGTCCCTTTTCTGAGCCCCCCAGTCCAGACTGGCAGTGGCTTTGTTTATGCAGACCCCAAAGCACTCTTCTTGGCTTTCTATGTAGCAAGAAATGACCATGCCCATCAGACAGCAGGAGTTTCCACAAATCCTTCCTGGATAACTCCATCTCTTATCTAGCTTTCTCTGAAAAGGCTGTTGGTTCCACATTTGGGTAAATACTCATGTGGGGCACTATTCTCTGGGGTCTCCCTTCCTGGAAGCCCAGAATTTTCCAGAGTATTAGTTTCATTGTACCGAAGATTTCAGTTCTCAGCTTATCTCCTTCCTGTCACATTTGACTATAAACAGTGAGGAGAAACCAGGCTTCACTTTCCACATTTAATTTGGAAATCTCTTCTGCTAAATATCCAAGTTCATGGCTTTTAAAATCTGCCTTCTAGCCAAAGCCACTAGTCAATTTTGCCAGACAATCTGCCATTTTACAACAAGGACTGCCTTCCTTCCAGTTTGCAATAGCACATGCCTCATTTCTGTCTAGAGCCTCGTCAGAGGTATCTTTAGAGTCCAAATTTCTACCAACAGTCCCTTCAAAGCATTCTAGGCCTTCTCTAACAAGCTTCTCACAACTGTTCCAAAATCTTCCCCATATCCATTTAAAAAGGCATTCCAACATGTTTGGTATTTGTAGCACACCACTCGCAGTACTAAAATCTGTTCTGGTTTGCTAGCTGCCAGAATGCAATACACCAGAAACAGAATGGCTTTTAAAAAGGGAGATTTACTCACAAGTCCACAATTTTAAGGCCATGAAAATGTCCCAATTAAAGCAAGTCTACAGAATTGTCCAAATAATGGCACCAACAAGGGGTTACCTTCGCTCAAGAAAGACTGATGAAGTTCAAGGCTTCTCTCTCAACTGGAAAGGCACATGGCAAACATGGTGACATTTTCTAGCTTCTTCTCCAGACCTCTTGCTTCATGAAGCTCCCCCAGGGGTGTTCGCCTTCTTCCTCCCCAAAGATCACTGGTTGGTGGACCCTGACATTCTCTGCTGCTCTCATCATTCTCCAGTTTTCTCCAAAATGCTTCTTCTTTTAAACGATTCCAGTCAACAAATCAAGACCCACCTGGAATAGGTGGAGTCACATCTCCCACTAATGAAAAGTTAATACCCACAATTGGGAGAGTCACATCTCCGTGGAGATAATCTAATTGAGTTTCCAACCTATAGAACTGAAAACAAATCAGAAGAAATGATTGCTCCCACAAGACTGATTAGGATTAAAACGTGGCTTTTCTAGAGTACATAAATTCTTTCAAACTGGCACACAAATTATTATGATAGAGGTATCTATTTCTCCCTTTGGTACATTCAGTGTTTCTGTTGTATTTTGGAACACTCTGGTTCAGTGCATAAATATTTATGATTATTATATCTTCTTGTTGAATTGTTCCTTTTATTAATACATAGTGCCATTTATTGTGCCTTTTAATTGTTTTATATTTGATGTCTAAGTTTTCAGATATTAGTATAGCTACACCGGCTCTTTTCTGATTGTTGTTTGTGTGAAATTTCTTTTCCCAACCTTTCACTTTCAGCCTATGCTTGCCTTTGTGACTAAAATGTATCTCCTGTAGACAGCATATAGATGGGTCCTGATTTTTAATCCATTCTGCCAGTCTATGTCTTTTGATTGGGGAGTTCATTCCACTGACATTTAATGTTATTACAGGCAGTACTTTCTTCTACCATTTTGCCTTTGTGATCTTATATATCATATCTAGTTTGTTTTCTCTTTTTACCTTTAATGATAGTCTTCATTTCTACACTCTTCTCCCCACCTCTCCTGCCTTTTCCTATCTTTCTGTAGTGCTTCTTTTAGTATTTCTTGCAGAGCCTTGTCTTCATCACAAATTCTCTCAGTGATTATTTGTCTGAAAATGTTTTAATCTCCCCCTCAGTTTTGAGGTACAATTTGCTGGATATAGGATTCTTGGTTGGCAGTTTTTCTCTTTTAGAATCTTAAATATATCATACCACTGTCTTCTTGTCTCCATGGTTTCTGCTGAGAAATCCACACATAGTCTTATTGAGCTTCCCTTTAATGTGGTGGGTTGATTTCTTCTTGCTGTTTTCAATATTCTCTCTTTCTCTTTGACATCTGGCAGTCTGATTGGTAAGTGTCTTGGAGTATGTTTATTTGGTTCTATTCTGTTTGGGGTATGCTACACTTTTTGGATCTGTAATTTTATGTCTTTCATAAGAGATGGGAAATTTTCAGTTACTATTTCCTCCATTAATCTTTCTCCTCCTTTTCACTTCTCTTCTCCTTCTGGGACACCCACAACACATATATCTATGTGCTTCATGTTGTCATTCAATTCCCCAAAACCCTGCTTATATTTTTCCATTCATTTCCCTATATTTTCTTTTGTGTGTTGGATTTCAGATGTCCAGTCCCCTAGTTCACTAATTCTTTCTTCTGCTTCTTCAAATTTATCATTGTAGATTTCCATTGTTTTTTCATTTCTTCTACTGTGCCTTTCATTCCCATAAATTCCATAATTTGTTTTTCTTCAAACTTTCAATTTCTTCTTTATGTTCACCCAATGCCTTCTTTATGTACTCCCTCAACTCGTTGATTTGATTTTTAATGAGATTTTCCATGTCTGTTTGAACATCCTGAATTAATTATTTCAAGTCCTGTATCTGATTTGAATTCTTGGTTTGTTCCTTTGACTAGGCCATATCTTTGATTTTCCTAGTATGACTCATTATTATTTTTGCTGGCATCTAAGCATTTGATTTCCATAATTACTTTATTCTGGAGGTTATTTTCACTCTTTTACCCAAGATTTTCTTCTGGATGGCTTTGTTCTCTATCTGTTGTTTTACACTCAGTTCAACTTATTTTAAACCTCCAGCATAGGTTTTGACTAACTGATCAGAATTCTTCAGTTCTTCATTTTCTTTGTCTAGCCCTGCCTATATGGAGCCTTTTTTTAGGATGGTGTCCTCAGATATTATAGACCCCAGCCAGGTTTTTCCAGACTGGATTTGCCTCTCAGGAGGAAAGAGTCACCTGTATGAGTTTTCCCTGAGGTTGGCAGACTTTCTTATGAAGCATATAGACTCAGTTTTTCCTATCCTGCCCAGTATGTGGTACTTGTCTGTCCATGGCTTTTCACCAGTGTAAAGCGGTGTACTGCATATAACTTCCTCAGACTCTCCCTGCCAGGTGCATACTTGAGACAGAGGTGAGGTTGGAGGCTAATTAATTGCTTAAGTTTTCCAGTCCCTGGTGTCTGAATTTTTTGAGGGAGGGACTCCACTTGAGCTGGGCCCCATCTTTCTCTTGGGGAAGGCAGAGCCTTTAGTAATTTAACTCCTCTCACCTGACTAGTTACTTTGTTTCTCAGACGAGCTTAATTTCACCCTTGCCCCGGGGCAGTGGTTGAGACTGAGAAGGGTTGCAGTTGTATCTAGTGAACTGTTAAGTAGTAAAGACAAAGCAAAATAAAAAAGGGAAAAAAATCAGGACACCTGCTCTTGGGTTTTGTCAATCAAGAGCTTAAGTTGGTAAGTGGCCCTATGTATCTCCAGGCTTGGTGTGCCTTCTTTTTTTAGGGCCCAGCACTTTTCAAGTATTTTGTGCAGTCTGATTCAAAAGGCCTCTGGTTTTTTTTCCCTCAGCCACACACCCTCTCTGCTGGGGCAAAAACTCCTAGTAACTTTATCTCTTATTCCAGGTTTATCTGAGCCGGGGGCTTATTTTCAGTGGTCAAAATTTCTTAATTAATTCTGCAATTGTAGGTTGGTTGTAATAAACCTTTGCTGCTAGTAAAGTCTGTTTCCTTTCCCCTCAGGGAACCAGGCTACCATGCCCAATGGGGAGGGGCACTTTCCTCCTCAGCTTGGTGAATTTACAATTCGCTGTGGTATTGCAGCCAGTCCAGCTTGTCCAGGCGGGTGTACACTATATTCATTCACTGATGTGGCCCCAGCACTGTTCTATACTGTTCCTGGCTGTTTACTAGTTTCTCTTGTAACCGAGAAATCAGGATTTTAGGGATGATTTTTATTAGTAAGACATTATATAAAATTCCTTTTTGCTTTCTGGAATGCTGGAGTAGACCAGGAAATACCTGAGATCTCTGAATTGTTGTCTAGCTGCCTTGATATCTGAAATGAGAGTGCCTTATTCTGTGCCTTTCTGATTATAAGAGCTGGTCATTCTCTTATAGAGCAAAAGGCCTAATGCTAATGAAATCAGCCATTAACTACTTCTTCTTTTTGATATGCACATTTAGTACTTAAGTGATAGCTCTGCTTCCCCTCCTTTCAACTTATGTTCTCCTGTTGAAATGATAATGATAGCACTTCTCTCCTTTTCTACTTTAAACTTAACTATCCGAAATGACCTCATCTCCCCTTACTAAAATCCTTAAAAACCTTGAACCCCCTAAACTTGGGGAGACAGATTTTGGGCCATTAGGCTGTCTGCTTTTCTGTTACATATTTAGAATAAACTCTTTCTCTCTTTGAAACTCTGGTGTCTCAAGAATTGGTTATTGAGTGTGTCAAGCAGAAGAAACCATGGTCTTTGTCTGGTATCACTCTGGAGAACAAACTAAAATTCCTACCTCACTAAGCCAGCATCTTGCTCTGTCTCTTGACAGTAATGCTTTTTTAATATTTTATATATATATATATTTTTTTTTTGCATGGGCAGGCTCCAGGAAATGAACCTAGCTCTCTGGCATGGCAGGTGAGAATTCTGCCACTGAGCCACTATTGCACCACCCTTGACAATAGTACTTTTAACTTCTAATTTATTATAATTTATAAACAATAACAAAAATGGAGGATGGAGAAGCTTACAACTTACTCCTAAATCCAAACAGCTTCATAAATTGTGTATGTTTATAGCCTTCTATTTTTGAGACTTGGCTGAGAATTAAGTAGAACCTGCTAACTCTTCTCAACCTCATAAGATTAAAAAATTATAATAATGTTGCCTCCTGGCAAGAGGGACATCTGTGCCTGAGAATAGAGCTTTTCTTGCTCCCCCTCGTTAGTGAGAAGTTGCAGGCATTTATGAGGTTAATATTGGGCAAGCTCTTCTACAAGCTCTTTTACAAGTCCTGTTGAGCAAGCAGCTAACAGATGTCCCAGTTAATTTGCAATAGTGGTTTACCCTCCACCTTGAG
>PVIY010056328.1:0-13351 GCA_004026745.1 Myrmecophaga tridactyla | reverse complement strand
ATGTCACCTTCATTGGAGTTTCTAATTTGTAGGCTGCCCTACAAAATTCAGGCATGGCAATCCCCATAGACAAGTCCTATAATAAATCTCTTAATATTTCTATATCAATCTATAATTATATCTTCATCTGTACTGTACCTGTATCTATAACTATAGTATACCTATCCATATCTATATCTATATATATTTAATCTATAGCTATATCTATAGCTATCTATCTATAGCTATCTATACCTATACTGTCAGTTATGCTTCCAGAGACCTCTAATTATATGGCATTATTAACTGAAAATTATACTCACAATATGCAAAGGTTGAAATAAAGTATCTAAATGAATCCCCATAAACCTGGAGAGGCAGCTATAATTCAGCCCATTTACTGATGAAATCATTAAGCTTGGTCAGGATCCCAAACCAATAAGTGGCAGAGGTGTGCGGGGTAAGTGTGTTTCTTCAGTTGTACCCATTTTAACTTTCTGAGGCAATCTGTGAATCCAGGACAGGGAGTGGCAGGGGTGCATATCAGGAAATATTTCACCTGGATGTGTCTTTTCTTTTCCTGGGTTATTACAATAGTTGAAACTGGATTGATCTCAAAAAGACTACAGAGTCTGGAGGATGATCATTGCAGAAATCGTAGACTTAAATGTCTTCGTAATGAAGCAAATTTTCCTATAGTAAGCTAATTTTCTCCAGTTTTCTTTATTTAACTACCATTTGCTATGCACTATACCACACACTGAAAAATAAAACAATATACAGGGCAGGCAGAGCCCTTGTCCTCACAGAGCTTCCAATCTATGGAGATAAGGCAATCATTAGATTGTGGGGAGATATTAAATCCTACAAAGGCTGATGAGACTGTGGAAAAAGAAAATCTCCCTCTACAGTTGGCCATTACACTGAGAGTGGAGGAGATGTAGCCAGTCCTACCCCAAATACTGGGGAGAAGTATTCCACACAGGAGAAACAACTCATACACAGGCCTGGAAATGGGAAGAGCTTGGCAAGAAATTAAAGCTCCCTGGTAAGGAGTTTAAGAATGAAGGGACCAATAGATTGGAATAGACCATACAGAGAAGCCATACCCAGGTAAGTTTTGAGCAGGTAAGTGGCATGATCCATCATTTATCATGGTGGCTGTTTTTATTTCTGGTTACTAAAAAGCGACTGATGTAGGAGGGGCAGCGATGGAATTAGGCATGTGAGATGGATTCTAAACCACATACAGCTGCACTTTGGGTAGGGACCTTGCACACTGATGTGGGCAGGTTTGGAATGTTCTCCTGGAGTCAAGTACATGGGATTCCTTGATTGACTTCATCTGAGGGGTGACAATAAAGGAGGAATCAAGGCATATTCCCAGGTTTTTTATTTGACCAACTTCCTGGATGGGGCAACTTATTGAAATGGAGAAAACGAGAGCAAGGACAGGTTTTGGGCTGTGGGGTGGAAAGAAGTCATGTGTCGGTACCAGGCACATTGGTGTTGATAACTCTTCCAGGTGGAAATGTCAATGAATCATCTGATATATGTCTGGAGTTCAGAGGAGTCTGAATGGGAAGATATTCATTTAGAAGTCAGTCATTTATACATGAGTTTCTACTCATGAGAATGAAGACAGAAGATGAGCATTTGGGAAGGAAGCTGGTGATGGCTAACCTTGAGGAAGGACAAAGTAAGAGAAACCTGGAAAAGAGACAGTGCCAGTCAGGGTCCCAGAAGGAAACAGTTGGTATATTCCAGGAGGATTTGCTCCAGAGGGACAAAGAACAAAATTGTGGGTGGCTGTCAAAGAATGAAGGGGAGAGTGGAAGACCTGGGGTCAGCCAGTTGGGTCTGTCACCACCCCTAGACCATGGGGACAGCAGGCCAGCCAGAGGGGCCTGCAGCCTTCTCTCCAGGGAGTCAGCCCAAATGAGGGGACCTGGAAAGGGAATCAAAGCACAGATACCCACTCTTCATTCTCCCTTCCCCACACCTACTGTGGATGCTTCCCCTGAGTCAAAAACCCTGGAAGTTGAGATTATGAGAGTCTGTTGGTGGAGTCCCTACAGGCCAGTGTCATGGGTGTCAAGGAGAGGGGTTGGGATTGGTCTGCAGCTACCAAAAGAAGGTGCAGTGCAAAAAAAAACAGGTTATTTTAAATTAAGACTGTAGAGTTAGTTCTCTATTTTCTTATTTACAAAAGAAATATAGAAAATATCCTTTTCATTATCTCACCAGGGTATGATGAGAATTAAATTCCTTTAGACACTGGGATTTGCCTTGAAAAATTCAAAGCCTTCTATGGCCATTAGTGCTGTTACAGCTGACACCAGGTCTCCCACAGAGCAGAGGAAAACACTGTTTTTGTCGGAAAAACACATCCACGTGGCTGGAGACTCAGTTCATGTCTTGGAAAGTCAGATTCCTGAAAAAAGAAACATTTCAGTACTGCAGAAACACCTCATGAAATTATTTGAGGTGGCAGCTACAGCTTTCCTCTCCCTTATTTTATAGTCATGCCCACTAGACAATTATTCAGTAATTAAAAAATAAAAAAGATAGAAATGCAGGCTTCAAATCATTTGTGCTATATTTCTTCCTGAAAGTTAAGGATAGATTTTCTGTTAAAATAAAAATGTAGGATTGGAAGATAAGATTGGGAAACTTATGAGGAGGGTTTGTACAGAAAGAATTGGAGTAATTAGTTTAATATTGGTTTAAATTTGCTTTCTATCACCCCAATGCTTGGTAATTAGATGGGTAATTTGTAAGGAAAACCTATCCGAAGAGAGGATCCCATATGGCAAGAAAGAAATAACTAAATGAATGCTATTGCTTCCAATGTAAGTCATTAAATTAGCGAACCACATTCAGAGAGATGTCAAAAAGCTATACATGTGATACATGTGATTTGCAGCTATGCATCAAACTTAACATTCACCAAATGTTCTCCTTAATAGAAATTATTTTAGGTTGTAATATCTTGTAAGTATCAAAAGTCGAAGCCAATCTATACATAATCTACTTAGATGAAGAAAGGTGATCCTGTTTATAATTTTAAAATCTGTGTTAAATTTCTATGTAGAATTATGGAGCCAAAATCAAGAATTGAAATAATTAAAAGGTATATTTCTTTGTGCACACTCGTATGTATGATGCCTTTAATTTGTGATTCTAATAAAATAACTCTTTTCTTAAAATTTTATATAAAATAATCCCTTATATAATTCAGCAAACCCCATGAAATATTGAGCCAGAGAATGAATGTCAAAGTTTCATTTTTATTATGAAAAGTTCAGAGTACTTCTAGGAACAAAGGCGAATAGGTTCCCAAACATTTTTTTCTCTTTCTTAAAAACAAACAAACAAAAAAGTATACAACAAAACAGACAAAATCTCATTAACTTTTTAGTAAACACTATTACTTTAAGTGATACACATTATTTTTACTGCTCCAAAGAAATCAGAATATTTTTATTCATTCACAATTCATCTACACTGAATATATATATTAAATGTCTTCATCTAGCCTTCTGCCAAGGAAAAATGTCTATTATCTGGCTACAGCTCCTTCCATCACTCATTCTTCATGGTGACCAAAAGTGATTGCTAACTCTACCACAAACCCATATGTTGTGGGAAACCACAGTCACAGTCTTGGTTTCAAGCCCTTGGCTAAAAGATTCTACGACCTGTATCTGTCGTTTCATTTTCAATGTCATTTTACTTCTGCCTTCTTTTGATTGACACAGGTTTCTTTTCTAAGCCAAATTTCCCCTCTATCCAGCTGGATAGATTTTTCTCATCACAGAAATCTCCTGCAATGTTACATGTATCAGTTGCTATTTATTTAACAGGATTCATTGGTACAAAATTCTCATCTGACCTTTTTTCTTAGATTTTGCAGACAGAAATTTTATTTACTTATGTAGACAGTAATTTTAGTTTTAGCAAAAGCATAATTTAGAGTTTTGAACAAAATATATTGCACAACTAGTGAGTTGAACAACTCCACTGAGCCAGTTGGTGTGGTTCAGAAAAAAATCCTGAAGCAAACTACCTAAAACTATCCAAATAATAACTGCCTACTTCCCAATTGTTTTGTAAACAGGTTTAGAGCACAGCTCATTAATCTATGCTATGTCAGAACTAAGTGTGGGGCAGTGGTGAAGTGAGATGTCCTGTGCAATGCAGTACAGGACTCACTCTGACCTGACTGTCACACACTTAAGTGACCTCCAGGAGTAAGGTTAACCAGATCCTAACCCAGACAGGTAGTGGTTAAGACAGGTAGTGTCTCATATAGGCAGTGTGCCCTAATAAGTATTGACTAGCCTGCATCCTTTCCCAGTAGGTGGTGCCTCCCCAATTGATGCTTCATGTGTGTCTTATTAAAAGATGTGTCCCTGCAGACAGCAAATGCAGGCTTATATTATGGGCTGCTGCATTCCCACACACTCCAGAAGACAATGATGCTCTAAAAATAGGTTGGGAACAGAATCAGTAAAAATACCATTTTCTTGAGTTAATTTTTGTTTGGGATGCCTTATCCAAAGGACTTTTTTTTCTTATTGTAAAGGGATACCTTTTTAATATAAATAAGACTATTACTAATGCTGGCTGTTATGTATCTTTATATTATTTTCCTTCATTGCAAGTGTATTTATACAAGTAGTTTTGAGCAATCAAAGTTGGTGTAGTGATGCACAGGATGGTGAGAATGTCATTTGTGTATCACTACAAACTGGAGGGGACTTGTGGGTGCAGAGGTCTGGCAAGAGTGACAAGAAAGAAATGTTCTCCAAAAAGCAAATTATTTTTTCACACAGAAAACCAGATAAAAAGAAACTGGAGCATCAACGAAGTGTTGAAAGAGGCTACTTACTCAGATTGTCACCTTCATCCTTGACTTGGGTTGGGTTTTTGGAAAGTTGACTGAAAGGGGAGGTGGCTTTAAGATTTTACAGATGAGGTAGGGCTGTGGAGCATGACATTGGAGTCTTACCCTTAAAAGGTATCTCTGATGCCCAATGTTTAATGCTTGAACCTCCACAACTATATATTTAATCTGTGGCTTTAGTCAGAGTTCAGGAAGTCAAGGGCTTTGGGACAGCATGCAGGGAAAGGAGAAGAGGACAGAGAAGTGGCTTGTTTATCAGGGCTGAGGTGGGCGAGTGGGCCCAGGTGGTCCCTAAGGGAACCCAGATGAACGATTTCAAGTCCACTGGAAGGCCAGACAAAGGCAAATCCCCAACTTGGATCCCACACCCAGCCACACAGGTGCAGACTACGTCTCTCTCTAGGGAGATGACACCAAAATGGAGCAGATTTATCACCCCAATAGGTCTCCTCTTTAAGGTTTCTATCCACTCCAGCGAAAGACCACCATAAAACCCAGTCAAGATCAGTCTCGAGTAATAAGAGTGCAACATGTATAGTCAAAGACTAATCACCATTGCTCATGGAGTAGGAAAATGATACTTATTATTAGATCTATTTCCCCATCTGGGTCTTCAAAACAAAGATCATGGTCTCATAAAAGTGCAAATATAGCCACAATCAGGTTTTCACATCTCTCATGGTTGTAAATGTGCTGCTAAGCATCCAATGACTTTTTTTATCATTCAATATATAAAATATGATTCTCCTTACAATCTAAAATGAAAATTAAATGCACCTAGTCAGCTCTTTTGATTTTTTGTTTCATTATCGTTCAGCTACTAAAAATAAACAGGCCACGTTCTAGATATATTTACTAATTGTTAAATCACATTTTCTGATTTATTGTAATTGTGCTTATAAGAAAATGACCTTCAATTTATGTGTGCCAAAATCCACCTCTCTATCTGCTGTCCTTGAGATGAAGAACAAGAAAGAACCCAAAACCAGAAAAGGAGAACTAGGAAGACATGCCCTTTCCATGATTTGTTTTTAAGATATTATTGAGAAAGTGGATATCAATGACCTGGAATCCCTAACTCCTTTGTTAGGGTTAAAGCTAGGTGATGACTTACGGTTGAACTACTTCTGTTTTAGCAAAAGAAAACTGAGGTCCTTCAAGCTAGGAAATTACTTTTTTGTGTATAGTTGTGTCAACATCGGAACTCAAAGTCTGCTTGAGATTTAGGGCAGCATTCTCCATGCTGTAAAATAGCAAATAAACTCAAATACAACCGAACTGAACTGAGACTGCATGAGCCGAACTAGGAAACTAATTTTTATGCTTTTTCCTCTTTAGAGAATATATTTTGTCTTACAAACAGCCCTTATATAAAATTGTACTTTTAAGTACCATACTAGATCCTTCACAGTATGTTAGTATTAACAGTCTATATTCATACACATATAACTTATTTTTGTATGCTGTGTGGTGGGGTCACATTTCACTATTTTTCCATGTGAGTATCCTCTTATTGCAGCAACATTTGCTGAATTTTGTGTGTGTTGGTTTGTTCTTGTTTGTTTGTCTTGCTTGTTTGTTTGTTTTATGGGAAGTGCATGGACTGGGAATTGAACTCAGGTCTCCTGCATGGCAGGCAAGAATTTTACCGCTGAACTACCCTTGCAGCCCCCCACACATAACATTTTAATGATGAAATTCTCTGAAAGTGTTGTCTTACAAAATTAATGCCCAATTAACATTTCTTGACTCTCAGTTTTAATATTTGCCTAACAAATATTAAACATTGATATTAAGCATAAATAGTGAATCTAACAACTATAATTATCTAAAATCAAATGCTACAATCAATTAAGGAGTGAAGATAAAACAATAATTAGTAAACAAAGAAGCGTTTAGTGGGTGGTTAAATTGCATGTCTTATGGCCAATTACAGAAAAATATGCATATTTAACTGTTGAAACAGTGGGCTTTGATCACAGCTTTTATACTAATTAGCAATAAGATTTTGAAAAAAATCATTCAATTTTTTTTTAGTCTAAGTTACACTGTCTTTGAAAGGTGGATGTGTTATAGATTTAAAGCACTCCAGTTCAAATAGATCAGGAACAGCTCTGTGGGGGACACACACACACAAATAATGTATAGATCTTCACACATCCCACACTTAACGGAAGTGGGGGGCCAAGTCATCAAGTGGAAAGGGCTTTTGAAAGAACCAGTCTTGTCCCACTGCTGTGCTGCTATTAAAGGACTATATTTTTCTTGGCTGTACTTCACCTGCATGAAAGAACATAGATTTGACCCTCCTCTCATTAGATGCAATGAGAAGAAAGCTGTTTGTTCTGTTTCAGGCATAGTTGTGAAGGGCTTCCCATGGTACCAGGAGGTATGTTAGTCTGAAAATATTATGTTCCCCAGAAAAGCCTTGTTTTAATCCTGATCCAATCTTATGGGAACAGTCATTTCTGTTAGTCCTAATTCAATACTGTAGCTTAGAAACTTTCGATTAGATGTTCTCCATGGAGATGTGACACACCCAATACTGGGTGTAACATTTTGATTATGTGGAGATGTGACTTCACCCATTCCAGGTGGATCCTGATTAATTTAATTGAATCCTTTAAAGGAGGAAACATTTTGGAGAAAGTTAGAAATGACAGAGGCGTCAGAGTCAATAGGAATGTCACAGCTGAGCTGACACAGATGCGGACACATGGAGAACAGAGAAACAGATGTTTGGAAATGCTTGGAGCCCGGCAGACATCACCATGAGATGCTAAGCAAGCCAGAACCTGGAGAGAGCCAAGGGAAGCCAAGAGATAAAGTCAGCCCTGGAGAAGCAAAGTGAGGAACCCCCACAGGACAGAGACTGAACACAACGGAGCCCAGGAGCAAGGGACCAGCAGATGCCAGCCACCTGATTTCCCAGCTGACAGAGGGGTTCCTGACCCATCAGCCTTTCTTGAGTGAACGTAACCTCTTGTTGGTGCCTTAATTTGGAAACTTTTACTTTCTTAGAACTGTAAACATGTAACTTATTAAAGTCCCTTTTATAAAAACCACTCCAATTCTGGTATATCTCATTCCGGAAACTTTCAAACAAATACAGGATGTACGAAGGACTATAGTTTAGTTGGGGAAAGCAGGAGTAGCACTATCTTGAGGGAAAAAGTGCAGGGATTAGGAAATGTACTTTCACTCAAAGAACATCTCAGAAACTATTTTTTTATCAGGAAATTCATTTCCCAAAAAATACTAGCTGCAGGATTGAGCAAGTATAAAACCCAAGAGAAGTAGGAAGCTCACCCACTGCTTCTTGGTGGAGCTGAGCTATGCAGGTCCGAGGGTCCTGTTTCCACAGACTTTACTTCAGGAATCCAGCCAGCCTCTCCCTACTTCAGAATTGTTTCCTATGTAAAGGTTCTTTCTGTCCATTGTTGTTTTCCAGGTAACAACATTTTGCAGTAACAATACCAGCATTAAATATTATATTTAAGATTTACCAGCACTATCAATGAAAATTCTTTTCCCTCAAAAGAAATAATCTCTAAGGTAGTGATATAGTCTGCCCTCTTCCATGGGTCACAGGAAATGCAGTGATGCAACCATAAACTGTGGACCCCTGTTGCAGACCTCAAACAGAAGTGTTGCACCCAGACCTATGGTTTTCCTGAAATGAAGTTTCCAGTACTGTCCCTTTTCAGCAGAGAAAGAGCTTGCAACTGTTACCTGGTGAATAAATAGTAAGGAATCCCTTCATCCCTGCTAATGACAAGGCTTAGTGGATTTCCTAGGAGTAGTGCTTTTTAATAGGACATGCCTTGAATTACTTGAAAATGAACCACAGTAGCTAACACAGATTGGACATGCACTTGGTATCATCTCCTTGTTGAAATGCATTCTGTGGGTTGACTCATGTGGTTGCATTTACCTCAGGAGTGTTGAACTCCTTCCACAACCTTACCCAGGCTCAGGAGAATCCAATGACTTGTTGGTATCACACAATTGCATTCCCATCAAATTGCTAGAAAAAGGACAACATTCAACTGGATGTACAAAACAAATTTTGCATTTGACTTTGAGAGCACCTGAAAATGGCTGGCAGAGGCATCCCAGGTGGGCTATGCACATTCTCAACAGTCTCCTTCTCATTCTTGGCCTTTACCTGGGGCTGTGGCTAGCAGCTTCCAGGCAAAAAGAATTGATAAGGAAGGCTGAGCGCTGGGCTCAGAGGGTCAGATGAAAAAGTGTGGGTTTGGGGTGGCCTGGGATGTGCAGAGCCAGGATCAACAGTCAGACATCAAGGGAGGTCCAGGGACACAATGGAAAGCAGGTAGGAGGTGAGGTCGGATCAGGTCAGGGGGTCCGGAGGTCGTGGTGAGTACCTTTCCCGATAGGCTCCTTGATATGTTTGTAGTGATGAGGCAGGAGGAAGGCAGCCGTGGCACTAGTTCACATACACCCTGTGCATCATCAGCCAGAGCGGGCATGCTCGCATATAAGTCACTTCTTGTGAAGGTTCATTCCAGCACCTACCATGTGACAGTGGGTTGGTCCTAACCAGATGAGTTAAAAGAATAGATGAGACTGAATGAATAAAGCCCACGTTGATGAATAAGTGACACCATCACCAATTAGATGCCCTTTTCATCTTTAACCATCGCTACCACCCTGGAGGTCCCCAAACCACCTGCTCATGGTGTGTGACATTTTGGCATTTCTGCAAACACCCTGTCAGAATCAAATAAGTAAGAGCCCACACACTAGGGTTTGAAATTTCCTTTTGCATATTGTCCAGTTCTTAATGGGGTGGGTTGCGTGTCATGCCAGTTCATACCCATCATTTTCACTACGGTTTTGCAATTTGATTTATATTTTTTGGATCATAGTTTGTAAATCTTGTTTCATATTATTACTTCAGTATAATAGAATTTTTTGCTTAGTGCTTGACATGATTCCCCAGGAAATCAGGGTAATTTGACTTCCTTCTTTACCATGTGGGTAAGTTTCCTGGTCAAGTAAGTATTGGCTCTATGTATGTCCTTTTCCAGTTCTGTAAGCAGGATGAAATTCAGGGATGTGTGATGCAGGCCCTCTATTTGGATGACCATATAAGCTTGGATACCTGAAGAAATATGGTGACTAGCACCCACATTATTCATTGAGTTCTAAATCCATTTTAAAATAGGGCCTCACAGGGACTTCATTTTCTTCCCACTTATCCACACATACTCATAAGTACTTTCAATTTAGAAAAAAAATTGCTTTAGGTCTCCACTCACTCCTGATTTTTTAAAACAAAATTTATTTCTAAAGTTCAGAATGAGAAAAAAAATGCTTGAATCAAATTGATAAATTCCCATACTTTAAACTCAACCAAAACTAAGTAGGATGTATGTTTTATCTCTGTCCTCCAACCTGGTTCATAACAGGTCCTCCATGAGAGAGGATTTGGTTCTTCCTTCTGCAGAGCTCTAGTATGGGTGAGTTCCACTCATCTTCGCATTCTTCAGTCCTAGTAAAAACCTGTGCAGATTAGGGGGGCAATCAGGCTCACTGAAACAAATTTAGTTCCCCTTATTTTCATTATAAAGACTGAAATAACTTCTAACAACAGCAATATGGACTACAAGAGTTTCTGTAGCTTCTGACACCAACAGCAGATAACTGCAGTAACTTCAAATACCTGCAACAACTCATTCAGACTGTAACTACTCAAAATTAGGTTAGAGTCCACAGGTTTAGGACAATTCTATGCATGTTACCAGTCATAAATTCAGGGGGCCAGACTACTCACACTTCTGACCAACTGGCTACAAATTCCAGGGTATCTTTGAGGTTCAGTAATTCCTGGAATAAGTCGCTAAACTCACAGAAAGGGCTATACAGAAGAGCCTTATTTTAGGCAAACTCAACACATGCAAGTTCAGGTATATTTGTGATTGACAATCAAACAAAAAAGATGGAAATAATTCAAAATTAAAAAAAAATATTTCTAAGACTAATTTGGTTTACTTATTGTTACTAAAGTGTATATTTGCCTTGTGTGTTAAGAATGTGTGATAGGTATGTTCATATAAGAAATACTTGTTAAATAATGGGATTCACTATTATGTAAGATTTGCAACTTACACAAAGGGGCTTGGAATGTATTGTTGAGATAAAATGAAGTCTTATTGTAATTTCAGTCATACTTATAGCATAGTTGGAAAAGGATGCAAATAAGAAATAACCAAAAGAAGAGATGTGTAGGGCAAGGTCTCAGAGGATCCAAAATGCAAGATTCAGTGTCCTCTCCATGTGCAAAGAGATGTGTCTTCTCACTCATGGAGAAAAGCTCACATGAGTATTGAGTGTCTTTGGTTTACATGTTATCTCATTCACAGACATCATCGGTGGACCCAAAACCCACATGGTTAAGCTCAATCTCCAGCCCCCTCCTGGAGATGTCAGGGAGGTGTACTAATCACATGGCTGATCTTTCTTGTGTGGACAACAGATGACTGGAAGATTAAAGGTGTGGCCAGTCCCACCCTATTGGTGTGGTCCAGGACCCACTGTGAATAAAAAATGATACTCCTATCAAGCGGGATTCCAAAAATCCAGGTTACTTCTCAACATAAAGGCACCAAGACCAACTACCCTCTTTATTACTCTACATTCATTTTTATTATCTTTGGTAGTATGACATTACTTGAGTGAAATACATATACCACATGAACTGGCAGTTGTAATATGTCCAAAATAGATTGATTAAAATGATGGATAAGTGAATGGATGTGTGAAAGGTATGTGAATGAATCAATGACTCAAACCCAAATTGAGCTCTCTTTCCTCATTTAATCATTACTCTAGCATTTGCTGAGGAACTGTCCATGACAGGTCCAGTTGTGCACAGCTAGTGCTAAATAAATGTTAGCTCTTGTTCTCTTTCACTCTTAAACTAGCCTTTTGATACTTCACCAGTTCAGTGGCAATAATTGTTCATTGCTAATGTCCTTGATGCACTGACACTATAAAAATGGATTTCCAAATATCCAAGATAGATAGAATTATGCTCAGAAGAATTTTGAAGCATACCACATTTTGTTCCTTTTATAATTTTTAGTTAGATGTGGTACATGACATAATATCAGCCATACTAATACTAGCTTGCAATACAAACAAGACAGTATAGCCTCAGTATTTACTGAAATAATTTAAAACCATCAGTAGCATATGAAGCGGGATAAGACATTAAATCTTTGACCTTTATTTTCAATTAAAAGCAAGAAACACTGAGCCAATAATCTTTTCTCTGAAATGAAGTCTGGTGCAACACACTGTCATTTATGGCACTCTTCAGTATATTAAAATGATATTATTCTTCTAATATCAGTGATTGTCTGCTATGAACATTTTGACACCTATTGTGTTGATGGATTCACATTAAATAAATAGAGACAGACTACACAGATTTAGCAGTAAGAATAAAATCTTGCTGTCAACTGTAATGAAGTTAGTCAAAGAATGAGGCACTTAGTAAATGATGATGATGGTGGTGATATGATGATGATGATGATGAACTCCAATGGCTCATTTCTTCACAAACAGCTGAATATGCCACTGCATATAGTGATTGAGGCCTGAATATATTTGCTAAAAAAGCAACCCGCTCTTTAATCAGTTTTTTCTCTTTCCAAGAACATCTTGCTCTGATTTGCATGCTTACTCACCTGAACAAACAGAGAATGAATTTAGCAAATGAATAATTTAGGTTATCAGTCGGAGCTCAAGAGAGTTCCTGCCCTAGACAGCAAGCAACGATCTCTAAAGGACTTTTGGAAACCAAGTACTCAGGCCCTCTCGGCTTGGACTGCCTTAGGGTTGGTTTTGTTATGGATCTTGATTAGTAAAGCCACTGCCCTCCACAAAGGATTCAATTTTTAGAAAGTATAGAATTCTTTTTGTGAAAAATTCTGGCTTTTATCATTTTAAAGACATTTGAAATCAAATGTTATATTGCACATTTTAGTTTATTTCCTCTTTGTCTCTTTGTTTTCCTATAGGTTATTTAGACTAATTCAGCTAGCATTTTTCTTACTCTGTCCTGAGGTCTTTCACACTTTGCATTTTACCTTATAAAAATTAAAATTAAAGTAAGTAAATTTAATGTTTTTTTTTTTTTTTTATTCAAGCTTTTTATGCCAGATATTCTTGTTCTTCTTTGTCTTAGTTTGCCAAGCTGCTACGACAAACACCATACAATGGGTTGGCTTAAACAACAGGAGTTTTTGGTCTCACAGTTTTGGAAGCTAAAAGGCTTGCTTTCTCCTTGAATACTACACTGAACTGGAGCTGGCTGGCCAGTGATCCTTAAGGTTCGTTGGCTTTCTCGTCACATGGCTATACATCCTCTTTTTTCTGTGAATTCTGGGTTCCATTTAAGAAGTCTCCAGTAATCTGGATTCTGACCCACCA
>PVIY010056327.1:0-13353 GCA_004026745.1 Myrmecophaga tridactyla | reverse complement strand
TTTTTTCATTTTTTTTTTTGCAATTTGTTCTTATGTGTGTTTAAATTCAATTGCTCAGTCCTCTAGTTCACTTATTATTTGTTCTGCCTCTTCAAATCTGCTGTTGTGTATCTCTAGTATATTTTCTTCTTTTTTTTGACTTTTATAAAGGGAATTTATTAAGTTACAAGCCTAAGGCTATGAAAATGTCTAAATTAAGACACCAACAAGAGGATACTTCTCAGGGGAAAAGCTGCATCCGGGATTTCTCTGTCACATGGGAAGGCACATGGTGACGTCTGCTGGCCCTTTCCTCCCAGGTTTTGTTGCTTTCACCTCCTGGTTCCAGTGGTCTCCTCTCTGAGCTTCTTCTCTCTGTCTCCAAGCCCCTGAACCCTCTGCTCTTTGTATCGGCTCTTATAAGGACTCCAGTAAATTAATTAAGATCCACCTTAAACAGGTGGGGGTCACATCTCCATCTAACCAAAATGTCATGCCTACAATTGGGTGTGTCACATCTCCATGAAAACAACCTAATCAAAGATCCCACCCAAACAGTAGGTCTGCCTCCACAAGACTGGATTAGGATTAAAAGAACATGGCTTTTCTGAGATACATAAGAGTTGCAAAACAGCACAAGATTTTTTTTTTAATTTCTAAAATTCATTACCACAGGGGTTTGTGGTTCAAATTCATGTTGACTATGTGATGAGACACACACACACAGTCATGTCAAGTATACCATTATTTTAAAGTTAGTTCACAGTTCACAAGATGCCAAAGCAAATGGAAGAAATCAACACAAATCCCCTCTGGAGTAATATCATCAACCCCAGCCTCACAGATAAAGTTTTTTTTTATTAAAAAATTTTTTTTAAATACCATAAAACACCAAACAAATGCAAACATTTGTAACTTTTGATCATTCCGTTCTACACATATGATCAGTAATCACAATATCATCACATAGTTGCATATTCATCATCATGATCATTTCTTGGAACATTTACATCTATTCAGAAAAAGAAATAAAAAGAAAACAAAAAAAAACATATCCTTTTATATCTTTAGTCAGCCCATCGATGTTATTTGGAAGATCTGTAGATATATTTTTGAATAATTGTTCCAAATTCTGTGTCTCCTCTGGCTTTTTATTCTGGTCATTTGGCTTCACCATATCTTCTTCCATCTTTATCTATTTTGTGATTTTCTGCTGGTTTCTAGGCATTTGATTATCTTGATAAGGTTATTTTGAAAGTTGATTTCCCTCACTTGCTTAAGATTTTATAATGCCTGGGTTTGCATTGAAGGTTAGAAAAGCAATTTGCCAGCGTGCACTTTCCCGGCTTCTCCCCACCATCCACCTCTCCCCAATTGCAGCAACACACTGGGCCAGACCCACCTAGCAACAATCCAGTCAAGGCTGCCATTCTCTGTGTGGGCTGAAAGCCGCTGATTCTGGGGATATGAGGTGGATGCTGTACACCTCAAGTGAGACCCTGCCTGTGGGCATAATGTGTCTGGTGATATCCAGTCTCCTGCATGGAAAGGCCTTGAACTCCAGGACTGATAGTTTCCACTTCCCCAGCCAACTTTCAGCCCAGGAGTGCTCTGCTTTTCACTGGCCAGCAAGACCTGGGTTTGTTTTATGACATTGCTTTGACAATTGAGTCATTGGTAATTCTCAGCCAGTCAGGGCCAGGTACCATTTCAGGGGGTGTAGACCAGCTTCCATGGGCCGAGACAGGGTCTGGAGAGGCTCTAAAAAGCCCAGCAGTTCCCCTGCACTTTCCAGCCCGCCCAGCATATGGCACTGTTAGACGACTTAACCATCCTTAGAAGCTGTTTACCTTTGAGCCCTGGCAGCATCTGACCAGGCAGGGCTGAAACTGTGGGGGTCCTATGCCCTCACTTAGCAGGCCCAAGTCTGGCTCAATGTGGGCCTGTGTCCCCTTCTTTACTTGCAGTGGAGGATTCCTCTAGTTGCCCCAGTCTGCAACTTTCCCCCTGGCCAGGATCACATCTCCCACTGCTATTTGCCTCATGGGTTGGGGAGGGGCACCAGAACCTAGGACTGGAAGCAATGTCTCTGTCCACATTTTCCCACTCTTCATCCCTCACTGACCTGGGCTTTGAAATGTCCTCCCCTGCCCCCATATCCCCCGGGCCCCTAAACAGTTAGTTTGGGTATTCTCAGCCTGGCTGTTTGCTGCTTTTAGAGAAGATGTTGCAGTCTCTTCCCTAGGTCTCCATTTTCTAAAATTCCTCCTTCTGCTCTTTTGTGTTCTGCTTCTCCCTTCCAGTCTATACCTTTCCAGCATTCTGAACAAGTGAGAATAGTCCTTTTTTTCCACTGAATCTCATGGGAGAGGTTTTCAGTAGCTGTTTATGTCACCATGTTAATGACATCACCTCTGCATTATCTTTTAGAATTTCAAATCTCATCACATTTGTATTTTACTTAAACTTCAGTGCCTCAATATATCTTATAGGATAAAATAAAAACTTCTTAGCATAGCATAAAATATTCTTGTTATCAGAGTTTTTGAAATTGTAGAATTGATCAAGAGATTGTTTTTGCCAATGTGTTTTTGTACATTTCATTGCATGTGTATGAAGCACCTTGCCCTCTCTTATTTGCTTGACAAACTCATAATCATCAAGGAGTAGGTAAAATTTTCCTGAGCTTTCTACAGGAATTTTTGAAAAATAGAAAATTTCTGTGTTAGTCATCTTTGTATTCATAATGCCCAGGTGGAGTGAATGAATGAATTAGCTATAATTTAGTCCTTTTGGCTGGATATAACATTTTCTCATTGATGGTGATCTTGTATTTCTGATCACCAATCAATTTATTCCTTTCAAGACCTATTACAAATTACTACGCAGGGATATCACATGAGAATCGTTCATAGGTATTGTCATAAATTTTTATAGTTGTATTAATGGGTAATAGGGTTTTTACAAACAATATTGCCTTAATGTATGAAGAAGAAAGTTTGAGTAATTTTATTGTTGCTTAAGAAATGTATAAAACTACAATCTGAGACAATATATTTAATATATTAGCACGTAAACTAGCACATATTACTATTGTGAGAATCATTAATACATCTGAAATGTTTAAAAAGTAATCTGAATAGGTATCTTCTAAATAAGAATAAAAAATGTCCTCATGTTGCATAAAAATAACTCTTTAATATAACAGTTTACCTCAAACCTTTAAAACTCAGATTGAACATCAACTTGGTATATCATTTGGTGCCCCCTTTGGTAGGCATACCAGTACTTCAAAATCAGAAATTCATACTTTGATCCTGGACCCAATGCTGCTGCCTTAATATAGGCAAAATATCTTGTCTTATTTTGTCCAGACGAAATTTTTGTCTTCTCATTGGCTTCTAAGGTCCTTTAACTATATTGCTGTCAGAGCTAAGTTCAAATATAATATTTGATCATGTCAATTCCAGTCCTAAATTTTATATTGTTTCATCTTCATCTTATAGAAGAAAGATCAACATTTCACCTAAGTCTAATCTCAACCTACTTCTTAAAGCTTATATTCTATGACTTACCAACATACACTTTGTGCACAATCCTAAGCAAGCTTCTAATGGCTCCCTGGACCAGCCTCCAGGCCATGGTGGGTGTTTCATCTTCCTAGATTGCACTTCCTTTCTTCTCTTATCTCTCATACTCATCTAATCTCTCAAATGTCTCCCCCTTTTTAATGCTCCTCTTGATTAAATCATCCAGTGGTACTTTCCATACCATCACCCAATATCCCATCATGATACCAGCAGCAAGCTCTGAGTGCAGCTAATTTTGATTCTTTTTTACCCCACTTGCACCCTGTGCAGTTTCAGTAAAAGATGAATATTGTTTCTTTTGTGAAGACATAAAATTTAGTATTGTTTGGTCTACTTCATTAGAGTTACAACCCCTGTGCAGTTCTTGAAACTAAGCAGACCTAGAGACAGAAAATATTTGTGAAGTCTTCTCAGGAGTTAAGTTTGAACATAAGGGCCTATACTTTGACATTGCTGAGGCATTCAGAATCGTATCTCTCAGGCTGGTCTGTTACCATTTACTAATCTGAAAATACCCTTAACATCCTTTTATTTGAATCTCTAGGCATTTCTAAGAAGCGCATGACATTCATTTTTGTATAGATATTTCAGTTGAATGGCAGTCTCTTTCATTTAGTAGAGGGGTTTTTACTTTAAATTTTGCTGACAGATTTTCATGACAACCCTCAAATGGAAGTTTGAATTCATTTGCAATAACTATTAAAGAATTTTTAGGGTATATTTATATGATCTGATCCTTCCATTTACTATTGTTATTATTGACCTTAAGAATATAAAAGAAGAATATAGCTAGAGACTCTATTTTTGAAGGCTTGCTGCAATCCAGTATTGAAAGCCAATTCACAGTTGAATTTTCCTCTGAAGAAAATCATCATCATAATGTGTTAAAATCTTGCTAATTTTCACTTCATACTTGAAACTCCTTTAATTCTCAGGAGAACAAGAGCACCTGGTAGATTTTATTCACTACCAGCAAAAGATTTAATAGCAGGAAAGTATTTATAAAATGAAGGATTTTTTTGTATTTATAAAATAAAGATCGTATATCAAAAAATATCAAATATATATACATATCAAATATATATCAAAAAATATATATGTATATATATGTATCTCAAAAAACATTAAATAGATAAGCCCAAGATATCAACATATTGTAATTCTAAGACTCGATTATGGTTTATTTATAATGTGTTTTAATATTTATGCTTTAATTTAAAATTCACTAATAATATTCTAAGATTATAATGGATAACTTTTGTCTAAGGGTACAGAAAACCAGAAGTATTCTGCATTTTCATAAAGAGAAACTAAGATGCAGCATTTTATGTAAGGTAATCTGGTTCCAGTTGTCTGTTTTAAGGCCTGAGGGCTAGATAATAAGGGAAGAATATATGTGGGAAAGATATTCTTCAGAAATGTATATTAGAATTCCATTATAGGAAATGCTATTGATTTTCATTGGAAAATTGCTCTTCAAATCTTAACTAAAGACCAAAGAATATCTACTAATTCATTAATCTTCTCAACATTTAATTCTGCTGCTTTCAACAAATAACTGAGAATGTAGGTTGAGGGACATTTTCTTTGTAAATCATGTTTGGAGAACAGATTTCTTGCCTTTATTAAAACAAAGGTGCTCCACGGATGCTGTTATAATAATGCAGTTCTTCCCATTAGATTCCAGTTATAGATTCTTATTATTATCCTTGAAATGGTGGTGGTATCGCCAAAACTTAAAATTAAATGTTTCTTTTGATTTAAATTAAAATATTTTACTAGATGTAATTTCTGGACCATGTACAACCCCCCCCTTCCCCAAATATATCTTAAAAATTATTCCCTCAAAATCTGTAAATAGAAGTTCATATTGGAAAACAGCAAACATAGTTTTAAAATGGAAAGAATTGACGTGTGTGCATGTGTGTGTGTGTGTGTATGTAGTGATTGCTGTACAAATCCTAACTATTATATCCAGACAATTTATTTTAAGCTACGAAGTTCAGGAAATTTGGGTTTAAAGTTTTCAATATGCTAATTATTTTTGTGAGTGTTACTTAAAATGAAATGCCATAGTATTCATGATAGTATTTAAATGCAAAGGAGATTTTTAATATGAAATATTTTCAATTAAGTTTTATTCAGCCTGATGTTTCCCATATTATATATGGTCACTGTAGGTATAAGACTGATTTTGAATTGCCATATATGATGAATAGAGTCATGCTCTTTTACTGTGTGTATGCAATTCATAGTGGTTATGGTTGTTTTGTGAGATCTATCTGAAGATCCTTTATTTTGGGGGTGCAAGTAATTTTCAATTATATTAATATATATTTTAGATAATGTCATTTTTCCTTATGAAGGTAAAGATGTGGTCATTGTTAAAAAGAGATGACTAGCTCTGTTTATTTAGAAAGATGCAGTAAAAACCAGAAATTCATTTATTACTCTATAGCTGTTAGAACAGCAACACTAATCTGGCCAAAAAAAAAGTGCAAAGGGAGAGATATCAGATTATACCAGTAAGTATTTACTGATAAAGTTTTTATATCAGAGACTGGAACTTTAGGAGATGCTCCTGGGATTTAGTGTTCTCAAACATCTATTATTCCCTAATACCTTAGGTGGCTTGTCAAAAGTGCTACATTTACATGGAGTGTGCAAGGAGGCCCAGGAGGATAAATTCAGCTAAAGGTCAAGGAAGCAATTAATGTTCTCTCCTTTTCCCTAAAGAACATCCACAGCAAATGCTGCACCTCCCCCCAGTCTTAGGAAAGAAAGAGAATATAATGAACTTAAAGTTTAAATAGAAAATATTACCAAGAATAGTTGGTTCTTAGAGCTTTAACTGAATGTGGATGTATGCAGTTGTTTAAGGGTAAGTATGGTGAAATATATTAGAGAAGGTGGCTTTTGCTGATGCATATCAATTTTTCATCTCTTTGTTTTCTCTGCATCTCAGTCAAGGGTCACTGTTTGTGGTAGTGTCAGGGATTGATCCTGCCATTATAGGAAGGGTGGGTCGATCCCTTCCTATAGTGTGTAGTTAAATTGGGGTTCTTTGTGGGCTTCTTGGTTGTGGTGGGGGCTTAAGTACATCGCTACTAGGGATCCCTGAATTTAGGCCAGGAAATAATCTTGGCAGAAAGTGCTTGCTGGAATTGTGGGCTCCAAGGGAAGTTTTCAGCAACGGCAAACTTAATTTACCTCCATCTTGCCACACTATTCCCTGAGTAATAGAGAATAATGACACTGGAGCTCATAAGACAGGGCTCAACAACTACGTCTTCCCTTAGGACTCAGGGATTCAGACCCTCTCACTTCCATCCTTGTTCCAATATAGTAGAGAAATGTGAAAGTCTTTTGAGGGTTTCACTTACTCTTGAATCCATATATATATATATTTTTTTTTTGCGTGGGCATGCACCAGGAATTGAACCTGGGTCTCTGGCATGGCAGGCAAGAAATCTGCTGCTAAGCCACCATCGCACTAGCCATTGAATCCATATATATTTTTTAAACCATATTTTTTAAGATAGGCACTGGACCAAAAATTTTTCTTTGCATATTCCTTCCCTATACTTTTTTGATATACTGTATGGCAGGGATCACATTTCATTCTTTTTCCATGTGAGTATCCCTTATTGCAGCATCATTTGCTGAATTTTTGTTTGGTTTTTCATTTGTTTGTTTGCTTGTTTATTTGTCTGGGAAATGCATGGACCAGGAAATGAAGCCGGGTCTCCCACATGGCAGGCGAGAATTCTAGCACTGAACTATCCTTGCAACACATTCTTCCCCTATAATTTTGAAATGTTTTTAAAAATAAATGCTCTTTTTTTTTTTTTTTTTTGCATGGGCAAACTCTGGGACTCAAACCCAAAAGCCATAAAGCAATGTGGACATGCTCACATTCAGATATATGCAAATTAAAACTGCAAGGTATCATCCTACACCCACTGAACTGGAAAAGATTACAGAGTTGGACAGTGGGTATTAATGGGCTTGTAGAACCTCAGATATTTCTGGTGAGAATATAGAATGTCACTGTCATTCTGGAAATCAATCTAATAGTATTTTGTTATATTAAATACACAAATATATTATGATTGTTCTAATTTGCTAGCTGCTGGAATACAATATACCAGAAACAGAATGGCTCTTAAAAAGGAGAATTTAATAAGTTGCTAGTTTACAGTTCTAAGGTGGAGAAAATGTCCAATTAAAACAAGTCTATAGAAATGTCCAATCAAAGGCATCCAGGGAAAGATACATTGGTTCAAGAAGGCCAATGAAGTTCAGGGTTTCTCTCTCAAGTGGAAGGGCACATTGGTGAACACAGTCAAGCCTTCTCGCTCAGCTGGACGGGCACGTGGAGAACACAGCGTCATCTGCTAGCTTTCTCTCCTGGCTTCCAGTTTCATGAAGCTCCCTGGGAGGCGTTTTCGTTCTTCATCTCCAAAGGTCGCTGGCTGGTGATCTCTCTGCTTCGTGGTGCTGCAGCATTCTCTGCTCTCTCTGAATCTCTTCCTCCAAAATGTTTCCTCTTTTATAGGACTCCAGTAAACCAATCAAGACCCACCCAAATGGGTGGATACATGTCATCACCTAATCCAGTTTAACAACCACTCTTTACTAAATCACATCATCCAGGGAGACGATCCAATCACAGTTTCAAACATACAGTATTGAACAGGGATTATTCTACTTTTATGAAATGGGATTTTGATTAAAACATGGCTTTTCTAGGGGGGCATACATCCTTTCAAACCAGCACAATAACCCAGGAATCCTACTCCTGTGTACATTCCAACAAAATTTGTACACAAGACCATATAAGCGGATATGCATGAGAATATTTATCACAACACTACTAGTGGTGGCAGGAAGTTGGAAACAATCTGGATGTCATCACTGTATAATGCGGTAGATGCACACCTCGGAGTACTAGCCAGCAAAAGAAGTCCAGGCTATATATGTAGCTACATTGTAGGCTGGACTTGGGTTCCTCTTCTGTAATCTGCCAGTTCATTTTTCAGTGTAACTGGTATCTTCTTCCTTGTTAATTTGGAGAATATACAGATTTCTTGTATATTCTAGATATTCATCCCTTTTCAGTTTTAGAAACTGCAGAACATCTCCTATTAATGTCTGTTTTTAAATTTTGTCTGTGGTGTCCTTCATTGAATAGAAATATTCATTTTTGATATAAGGGTACTCATCAATTTTGTGTATTGCAAGTTTTATTTAAGAAATTTTTCTCCTCCCCAATGTCACAAAGTTATCTATTATTAAATTACTGTGCTGCCTTTCACATTTAGGTCTTCAATTCATCTGGATCCACCTTTATAAAAGATGTTACATAGAAAGCCAGTTTTATTTTCCTTCAAATAATGTGCTCTTACCAATAGGTACCTGGGCTGTCTCTGGAATCACTTTTTTGTCCATTGGTCACTGAGCGTGGTTTTTGTCTGGATAAAAGCAGGCAATAAAGGATATACTAATATATATTACTGAAATAACTGGAATTGCATTGTATAGCCAATACAAACAGTTGGGATCTTATATTCCATTACGAGTCTTTTATTGCAGATGATATGATTGGTGGTCCTTAAAATACATGGCTTTAAGAAAGTATATCAATTACTGTTTGTTTCATGTATCTTTGCAGAAATGGATAGTGGTGATTTTAACATCAATTAAAGTCAGAAAGATGTTGCCAACCTGATGTATGAAGTGTAAGCTTTAATTATGAGTCATTTTTCAAATTGTTTATCCTATAATTCCATTGCATCCGAAGTCAGTGAATATTCAAAAGTGAATTAGAATCAGTAGAAATACTGCATTTCCTCTCTTTTTCATGGTTTTATTAATACAACCACTGCCCTTTTATTTCTTTTCAGAGAACAGACAAGACTATGAAGATGAGCAGGTGGTTGCGCAGATCATGGCGAGATGCTTCATTCCAGCTCTGATAACAGCAGTCCCCTGGGAAGGTTTTCACTTCGTTGGTCATGAGATTCGGATCAATGAAGCCATGGATTGTTATGGTGCTTTTGTTTGGTCATCGGTATAATTTCTTATAAAATTTCAATTTTGTTTTGTTTATTATTATCTATTATTTCAAAGAAGAAAATAGGGTACATAGTTCTACTTTGTGACACCAAACATCACTAAAATTTGGAAGTCACAAAATTGAGAAATTGATTTCAGCAATTCTGTTTCTGACTTTATGAAAACGTATAGGATTAACAATGCATATTTTTTCCCCTTTTAATTTTTTTTATAGTGGTATAAATTTAGGATAGTAAAAAATTTTATTTCTCATTTAATTGACTCCATTTGGGTTAAGCAGTTATACTAGAATCTGTATGAATCTAAAGGCAGGAGACCTCAACCCTCCACTACTTGACTTGATCCATTACACTTTTTTGAAACCATTATTATTAGAAGTTTCTTCAGATCTAAGCAGCTGAACTTTCTATTTTTAGTTCTCTGTCTATGTTTCTCCCCACAATCTCCAAGGACTTTTTCTAGCCTACCTGTTGAACCTAGTGGAGGCTGGACATTCTGTTGATAATTTTTTGAGTGAGGTATATGTATACACACAAATACACAAACTCATTCGCACGTGAACAGATATATATATAGTAGCATTAGTGAGATATATAGCAGAATTTAATTTTACTTTCTGTTATTACTTGCCTAGCACCACTTTTTCCTTTTCCTATTCTTTTCAAACTTTCAAGGCCCTTGTTCTATGCTATTTTCTGGAAACAAATACAAAGCAATATAATGTGGTTGACAAAAATGTAATCGAAATTGGAGCTGGAACAGGACTCGTCTCTATCGTGGCAAGTTTACTTGGTAAGTGGGTATTTTTGATTGAATGGGGTCAAAGAATTTAATGATCAAGTATCATTAGTTGCTTTTGCTATCCAGTGAACTGTGACCTGGGCCTAAAAGCTCAGGGAAAGACTTCATTAATAAAATGTACCATATTTAAGGTCATCTTAATGGTTTCTTCAGAATTTTCCTTGGAAGCTGCATTGATTCTTTCCATGAAGTGCTATGCTAAGTCACAAATCTTAAATGAGATATTCTAAATGTGAGGTGAACCTACGCATTCTGGTTCCTAGAGGAGATGTGCAAAATACCAGACATGGACAGATTCTATTGCTGCTGATTTGATGCTGATGTACTTTAGGTTTTAGTCATTTACTCCCCTGTACCCTCCATGTAGCCATATATTCTTCTTGGGTTCTGAAGTCTTATGCTTTTATGAAAAAAAAGCACCTGTTACAATAAAGGTACATAGGGAAGGTGTATTAGAAATGAAAAACCCTCCACTGTTTGCTTCTATTTTCAGGTGTTTTTCCTTGGATTTATTATTTTTTTCATTTCCATTCTTCTTTTATGATCATTCATTCTCTTACCAACATCTTTTCTAACTAAATGTGTGATTATCTCTATGTATACCTAAGCTGTCTCAGCCCAATCTTTTTTTGTTGTTATCCATTTCATTGCCTTAATTTAGCTGCTTTCTCTGATGTGCACTACCCAAATCTATCTTGATTTCCTTGATCTGCAGAAGTGCACACCTGCCACTCTAAGACCTCGAGAGGAGCTTAAGATTTAGCAATTAGCAACTTTCTAAACACTGAGGGAGTACAGGACCCTTGAAAGCCCTACATATATATATATATATACTTAAATTCTCTGTCCTAATATTGCTTTACAAAGTCATTATTCCATTTATTATGGATAAAATCAGAGTTACCATTTGATTTATTCCTGAAGGCTCTGTGATCTAAGAGAAGAATTTGCATTTGAAAAAGTCATTATTTTTATTAAAAAGAATTGATACATTCTGTCTGCTTGTATAACTTAAAACTGAAAGGTTTAGGAGGATACAAAGGGAGGGGCGGGAGCGCAGAAGGAAAAAAGCCTGGACATAAGGAATTTCAGCCCATTTGTCGTTCCTCTGGCAAAAGTTGCGGAGGTTTGTAAGGATATTAAAATTGAAAGTCCCATCCTCAGGCCAGTGAGAATCATTATCCAATTGATAGTATAAGGTTTGGTTTTTGAGGACCTATTGCCCATACTGATGGGTCTCAAAGGAGAAAGGACTGGCCCAGGGGGTGTCGGTGTCCCAACACCCTGAGAGAGTCCTCGGAGCTCTTACGAGCAGGGGCTCGTCTCCCCAGGGGACGTCTCACCCTGGTTTGAGGCCCTTTCAGGTCCTGGACCTGAATCTGGGAGGGAAACGAAAAGCGGGGCATCCCCACGGCTTTTCGAGTCCCGGGAAAGGGTATGAGGCTTGCGGGCATCCCCGGTCACTGCAGCCCTCGGAAGAGAACCTGACGGGAATTCACGATTTTCGGAGGGTAATTTACAGACAGGCTCTCGGAACCGTGAGACCCGGCAGCAGGGCCAGGAGGGCAGGGACTTACCCAATCTGTGGTGGGTGCAGCGGCGGGCCGAGATTCCCTGTCACTGGCCGTGTGGAGGAAGGAGGAGAGAGGAAGCCGGGGCGCCCTTGGCCAGGCAGGCGGCACCCACGCTCCTCTCCCAGTTCCCGGCACCAGATGAAAGGTTTAGGAGGACACAAAGGGAGGGGCGGGAGCGCAGAAGGAGAAAAGCCTGGACATAAGGAATTTCGGCCCATTTGTTGTTTCTCTGGCAAAAGTTGCGGAAGTTTATAAGGATAGTAAAATTGAAAGTCCCATCCTCAGGCCAGTGAGAATCATTATCCAATTGATACTGTACCTCCTGCTCCACGGCCCAGGTTCTCCTAGCTGGAGAAACCCCCAAATCCCCACTTCTAAACAAACAGCCTGATGAAACTTCCTCCCTTTGCATCCTCCTCTCCCTCACTCTACTCTCCCCTCCTCGGGGACATCTTAGTCACCATCGTCTCCTTCTCTTCCTCCTTCTGTTCCGGTGACGTCCCAGCTGCCATCTTGCCCTCCTCTCTCCCCTTCCACGCCGGCGGCACTCCTGCCGCCATCTTGCCTTTCTCTTCCTCCTTCTCCAGCTATCCAACTACCTATACTAAAGAATTCCAGTATCTAGCTAATGCTTACGACCTCACCTGGCATGACACTCATGTAGTCTGCTCTTCTTCCCTTGCTACAGATGAAATGGACCACATTTTCAGTGCAGCCAGGGCTTATGCCAACCAGATGCATATAACCGACCACACCATGCTGGTAGGGGCCAAGGTAGTGCCAGACCAAGAGCCAGGGTGGAATATCAGGTTGACACTCCAGCAGGGAGGAACGGGCAGACTAGATGAGACAAAATGCTTACATGCCTCATAGCCGGCATGCAGAAAGCTTCACATAAAGTAGTAAATTTCCATAAGCTAAGGGAAATTACCCAGGGTCCTGATGAAAACCCAGCCGCTATTCTACACCAGCTCACAGAAGCCCTCTCCCAATATACCCGCCTAGACCCTGACTCGGGGGCTGGTAAAACTGTTTTAGCCACACACTTTATATCCCAATCAGCTCCAGATATAAGGCATAAACTTAAAAAATCGAGGATGGTCCTCAGGCCCCTATTCGTGACCTGGTAAACATGGCCTTTAAAATTTTTAATACTCGTGATGAACTAGAGGGGGCAGAAAAGGAATCCCAGGACCACTGAAACGCAAATTTACAAACCCAATCCCTGATTGCGGCCCTGGGGCTCACTTCAATGGAGAAGAAGCCGGCTACGACTAATCCACCACCAGGAAGATGAAAGGTTTAGGAGGCGAAAGGGTGAGAAAGAAGGA